>CM076077.1:17515000-17710000 GCA_038088235.1 Zacco platypus
TTTTTATTTATTTATTTATTTGCTACAGAGTTTATACCTCTGATGCTGCTTAGCTCATTTGGAACAATGTGTACTTTAAAAAGTGCCATACAAGTAAACTGAATTGGCTTGAATGCATCAGAAACATACACACGTGTTCAGTTGTGTGTTCTGACTTATATATGTATCTATATACTTCAGTGCAGACAAGAACTTCATAAAACTCTTTCAAAAAATATTATTAGTATTCCTATAAGATAAATTTCACGCACATTTACTTTACACACTCTGTTTCTCTCCGCTGAGGGACTGGGACAGTCCCATGGGCTTGGTTACAGTTAAATTTGAAGTGACGATGTACTCACTATTAGTTGTTTGTTGGACTGATCACGTCTTCACTTGTTTGAGAAAAAAGGAATATAGACCTGAAGCTGCTCTATCATCATATTTTTTATTCCAAATATAACATACTTGTGTTTGTTCATCATCAAAATTAATAGTAAATTTAGCATACTATAATATAATTTAATTCCTCTTGATATTTTACAGTAAGATGATTGTGTTAAACAGAAATGTGTCAGCATGTAGCAACAGATAATGTCTGATTTCTGATTCCTCTCTTTTTTCCCATAGACATCAGAATGTCAAAGCCAGTAGAGGTTGAGAATCCAGCGGCAGACTCTCCGATGGACAGCACAGGTATAGATTACAGTGTATGCCTGTAACAGGGCTCAACAAAAAGGATTTTTCCACTCAGATATTTACTTGCCCTATAAAAAAATATAATAAAAGTATTTTAGCAGCATATTTTTATGTTTGAACAAGATACATAATAAAATTATATATTTTTTTTATCTAACAATATAAAAAGTAACTAAATAATCTATGTTAACCCTTATAATATTGTATTAACATTATCAAGAATAAAAATTATACATATAGAATAATAAATAAAGAATAAACAAAAGTAAATACAACAGTAAATAAATTATTTGCGTTTTCTTTACAAAAAAAGCACTAACTCTTCTAATCTCAAACTAACAAAACTTAAACTAAAACTTAAATGTACAAAATTAACCAATATGTTGCCTTCTCTCATTGTATTTCTCTCCTTGTGTGCTTCAGACTCAGAAAGAAATGGCTCAGATTCAAATAATCAGGTAAGTGACTGGTACCAGTGTTATCTTTTATCTGAATACAGCATGATTAAAAAAAAAAAAAAAAGAATCACATTTTTAATGTGTTTCCCTCCCAACAGGTTCCGCCAATGAAAATCAACCCTTTCTCCATTTCACCCACACTGAGTAGCAGCATCAAGGTGAGAAAATGGGTGTGAATGCTTAAGTTACTGAGTGTTTTACAAACAGAGCTGCTCATTTTCTTGTTTGTGGGTTATGGCCAATTTAAAACTGGTTTCGAAGACGGTTAAAAGTTAGTGTATACAGTTTACAGATTACAGATTTTTCCACATTTCATTATCCTCCCTTTGTCACCCTCATTTAAATACCCCCACTCACCTTGTCCCTTTCAACCCATGAATTCATCATCAACGTTTCTCTGTCTATGCTTCAGGCTAAGGTGGAGGATTGTGGTGAGATGTCTCCCACTGCACCCGCCCAGACGACCCTTTCCCACACACAGTTGATGCTAACGGGTGGCCAACTTGCAGGGGTAAGACAAACACAAGCCAACACATGCACACGCTTACATTTTATATGTGCTTATGTGTGTCTGTGTGAGTTCCTGCGTGAGCTTGATTGCCTTGCTTTACATGTGCTTTCTTTCATCCACTTTTATTTTCACATTTTCCTTCTCTGCCGCTCTTTCTCTCTTTCTAGTTGACTGCACTTTTGCCTGCACAGCAACAGCTGCTCTTGCAGCAGGCGCAGCTTCTCGCTGCAGCTGTGCAGCAGTCACATGTGGCCCACGCAGCCAATCAACAGCAAGCCCAGCAGCAGCAAGCCAGTCAGCCGCAGTCACAGGGCCAATCGCAGAGCACACAAGAACAAACCGCCACCCCCGTCCCGCCTCCTCCTCACCAGCTCCCTCTTTCTCAGCCAATCCAGCTTACTGCCCAGGTACAGCCAATCAGTGCTGAGCACCACACCTGAGTTGATACTAGGGATAAATTCAATTTTAAAGCCCTTGGTATACTTCGTTTTTTTCATGTACAACCAAAGTATACTTCACTTGACAGGCATTAGTACATAGGCATTCGACGTATGCGCAGTTTTGAACAATCTTTCGCCACGAGTTACAACCCATGTAAATAAATTTGTTTTCTTTCATACTAGAGTTGTACAAATGAGGGTACTTTATAACCTCCATGCCGCCAGGGCACGGTCGCCACCTTGTGGATAAACTAATTACTGCAAAAAAATTAAATACGCATGTGTGTGCTCTTCTCATGACGAAATTCGCGTCACACGCACTGTGCGCTGACCCTTTTTTTGGGCTTCAGGCGCAAAAGCCTGCATCTTATTTGCTTATTCTTAGTGAATTCCCTTCTCAGCCCACCTCCGATGAGAGTGAAACCATCATGTCCTTTCAGCTTCTGTTTCTTTTCTCTCTTTCAGGACATTCAGCAGTTGTTACAGCTGCAGCAGTTAGTCCTTGTTCCAGGACACACTCTGCCTTCACCCGCACAGTTTCTTTTACCACAAACGCAGCAAGGGCAGCAAGGTAGCTTATTTACTATTTGTATTCTCATGCTGTGTCCTAAATAAGTTTCCTATGTCAGGTCTTTTGTCTCTCCTCACTGACAGCTAGACTTGTTGCATGTCAGTTGTCATGATCCCAGCTGGTTAAAACAAAATGTCTGACTAACATAGATGAGAAATTATTATTTTCACATTATTTTGTCATTTTGTCAAGGTGGAGTGATTTGATTAAAAAAAAAACTGTGGTTGTCAAATCAGATTCCATTTAATGGTAATAATATGATTATATGGCCATGTATGTTTCAGGGCTGCTATCAACACCAAATCTAATTTCACTACCTCAGCAAAACCAAGGAAGCCTGCTGGCCGCTCCACCCAGACTTAGTCTTCAAGCACAGGTACATCATCTAATGAAAGACTCACATAATTGGGAGGTAAACATATGTCAGAAGGAGTATTTGGAAAGTTATTTCTGTAAGTAAAAAACACTTAAAAAAAATACAACTTAAAGGATATGTTCACCAAAAATTTAAATTCTGTCATCTTACACACCCTTAAGTTGTTACAAACCTGAATGAATTTCTTTATTCTGCTTAACTAAAAATATTAGTGCTTTTATTATCCCTTTACAAATATTGGTGCTGTCAACAGAATAAAATAACTGATAAAGTAACTGTAAAAAAAAAAATTCATTTTTTCAGTTCCTTTTTACAAGAAAAATGAGAATAATGTGTGTAACATTTGTAACCTTTGAGTGGATTACAGTTGTAGTAACATATACACTAACATTCAAAAGATTGGGGACAGTAAGAGTTTTTTTTTTAATTTTTTTAAATAACCTAATACTTTTATTCAGCAAGGATGCATAAATTGTTCAAAAGTGACAGTAAAGATTTTTACTGTTCTTTTCAACTTTCTATTCATCAAAAGATCCTGAATAAGTCTTAATATTAACTGTAATAAGAAATATTATTTGAGCACTAAATCAGCATATTAGAATGATTTCTGAAGGATCATGTGACACTGCAGACTGGAGTAATGATGCTGCAAATTCAGCTTTGCCTTCACCGGAATAAATGACATTTTAAAATATCTTACAAAAGTTATTTAAATTGTAATAATATTTCATAACATTTATCTATATTTTGATCAAGTAAATGCAGCCTTAGTCAGCATAAAAGACATCTTTAATAAACCTTCCTACCAACCCAATACAAATATCAGTGACACTTTTGCATGTGCTTTTACTTTTTATTTATTATTTTTTATTTAATAAAAAAATACAGTCGTTCATTGTTTGTTCATGTTAGCTCACAGTGACTAATGTTTACAAATACAACTTCTGATTTTAATCATTAGTATTAGTAATACATTAATTAAGATTAATAAATGCTGTAGAAGTATTGTTCATTGTTAGTTCAAGTTATCTAAAGTAGTTAACTAATGTCAACTAATGAAACCTTATTTTAAAGTGTTATCCAAATATCTTACCAAACCCAAACTTTTGAGAGGTAGTGTATGTGCACAACACTACATTCTGTCCTGTTCTCTCATGTTTGAGTCTTGATGTGTGTCTGGTTTGTGGCAGAGAGAGAAGGTTGCAGAGAGCAGCATGAACACAGTGACGCCTGTGACCTCTCACCCCGAGGAGCCCAGTGACCTGGAGGAACTGGAGCAATTTGCCCGCACATTCAAGCAGAGAAGGATCAAATTGGGCTTTACTCAGGTACACACACATACAAATATATACACACAGAAGATTTGTATTTCCTTGTAAATTAACGTTTGGTCTGTTTCCCTCTACAGGGTGATGTGGGATTGGCCATGGGGAAACTCTATGGGAATGATTTCAGTCAGACCACCATCTCTCGATTTGAGGCGCTCAATCTCAGCTTCAAGAACATGTGTAAACTCAAACCTCTTTTGGAGAAGTGGCTGACTGATGCAGGTAACCATCACAAACAGATTTTACAGCTGTCAATCATACACAATCCAAAAAGTTTCTATCAGTTAGGCAAAATATTTTGTAGCATATATAACAAATTTGCAGTTGAATTAATAGTAAAGATTCAAATATCTTTTTGTTACTGGTTTACTCAGAAACGATGTCGATGGACAGCACCTTGCCGAGTCCCAGTGCTCTCTCCTCTCCCTCGCTGGGATTTGAGGGCCTGCCTGGCCGCCGCAGGAAGAAACGCACCAGCATTGAGACCAACGTCCGCGTCGCTCTGGAACGCAGCTTCATCACGGTCAGAACACGTGATTACAAAACCATTGCACAACACTACCGTTCAAACGTGACTTTTTAAAAAAAAAGGTTTTGAAGTCTTATGCTCACCAAAAAAATATATTAAAAAATATATATAAAATATATTAAAAAATATATATATATAAAAAATATATATAAAAAATATAAAAAATGTAACTTATTTCTGTGACAGCAAACCTGAATTTTTAGCAGCCATTACTCCAGTCTTCAGTGTCACTTCGGAAATCATTCTATTCAATCTCATTCAATTTTTCTGATTTGATGCTAAAGAAACATCACTTATTATTATCAAAGTTGAAAACTGCTGTGCTGCTTAATATCTTTGTGGAAACATTTGCGATATTTTTTTTTTTTTGAAAAGTTTAAAAGAACAGCATTTATTAAATAATAAAATATATGGATATATTACATGTTTTTCTGTTCCGGACTGTTTTGTTGTCATGTCTCACATGTGCTCTTTGTTTTGGTTTTTTCCCGCCACTCATTTGTTTCATCATCATCATCATCAGCTGTGTCTTTTTAATTACCTTGTTTCTCCCTGTGTTTGCTCTTGTATATAACCCCTGTGTTTTCCCTCAGTCCTTGTCCGTTCTTGTTTGTGTAATGATGTGTTTTGTGTTCTCCCGTACAACATCTTTATTAAAAGCTAAAAACTTTATTATATCTACTCCTTCGTCTCTGCGCCTTCCTGCATACACGTCACATAACAATAAAAGTCTTTACTTTCACTTTTGATCAATTTAATGCTTGTGTATAGCCAAATAAACATTCATATACACTACCATAATGAATGTCCTCAAATAATCCTGTCCTAAACCTTTGAATCGGTTGCGTTTTCTGCATTCAGAACCAGAAGCCTACCTCAGAGGAGATCCTGCTCATCGCTGAGAAACTCAACATGGAGAAGGAGGTGATCCGCGTCTGGTTCTGCAACCGCCGACAGAAAGAGAAACGTATTAACCCCTCCAGTGCCACCCCTCCCTTGCCCAGCCAACCCCAGCCCACCTCGCACAAACCCCCCTGCTACAGCCCGCACATGGTATGACCCGGCTTGCTCCCTTGGCTCATACCCCCATCACGAATGACCCTGTGCCACAACTCTCTACTATTTTCTCCTGCATGAGCACTTGATAATAATCATTCCCATAATGGCACATATACCATTCATTCCTGAATGTGGTTTCACCTGCCCTGCATTGCTTTGCATTATAATGTGGAATAATCATAATTCATTCCTTCACAGCCAATTTATACAACTTAATTTAATGTCATTGTCGTAAAACTATAGGAAGATTCAACCTCCGTTACTTATACTTGTTTTTCGGAGAAATACTGCATGTATTCGCTAACTTTCAAACTCAATATTTTTCTCTATAATTGAGATTTTAAGTAACTGAGTGAGTAGCATCTACCAACAGAGCACAAGCCTTCCAGTGTTAGACACCAGCCTCTTTCCTTTTCCTCTTTTTTTTACCCTCTCTGTCCATCATGTTTCCCTTTTGACCTGTGACATCATATCCACATCTTGCTTACAGATGCCCAGTCAGGGACCATCCCAGACACTGAGCAGTCTTAGTACAGCAGGTAGGGTGCACAAGTGGACATCTATTGATCATAGATACATATGATTGTATAGAATATATATGATGGATGCTCTAACTGTTATTATTTCCCTCTGTCAGTGACCACAATGTCATCAGTTTGCCCTTTGACCTCAAGCGGGCCCTCCTTAAGCTCCGCCTCATCCCCTGTAACCCCGCCTCCACGTGCTGATGCCAGCCCCGCCCCTACGACTCACAGTACACTAAGTCTGAACACAGGGTGAGTTGATTTCTCTCTCATACACGCACATACGCTCATCACCTTTTACTCCCTCTGGCTCAGCAAATATAGGTAAATGCAGTGTTTGTGTGAGTGCAAATGTATTTTTGTGTGTGTGGTTTTGTCATCCGCAGTTTATGGCATAAAAAGAATGGTGACGTTTCTAACTACATCACTGACTTTGCTGCAAGTTTGAGGTGAATACAACCAGCAGAGTCTGTGTTCTTACACACACACACACACACACAGATTTAAAAAAACACATTCACATAAACATTTGTCATTGCCAAGTATAGGGAAATGTGGATCAAAGGGTTAGTTCACCCAAAAATGAAATTTCTGTCATTAATTACTCACCCTTATGTCATTCCACACCCGTAAGACCTTTCTTCATCTTCAGAACACAAATTAAGATATATTTTATGAAACCGGGGGTTTAAGAACCACACATAGGCAGCAATGTTCCAGAAAGGTAGTAAAGACATAAAAAATAGTCAACGCGACTACAGTGGTTCAACCTTTAATGTTATGAAGCAATGAGAATACATTTTGTGCGCAAAAACGAAAGAAACATTACGACTTCATTCAACAATTTGAACTGTTGTCATACCTAGTTGATGTAGTGAACTCGGTGCAGGCTTCCTTATTACGTCCAAACGTCATCTCATTATTTGCCGGCTCCTGCTTCAGCATCACACGCATGACTCGAGCTGCTCACGTGCTCCACTTCGGACGTAACAAGGAAGCCTGCACTGAGTTCAATATCTCAACTACATATGATAACTATTCAAATTGTTGAATAAATTCGTTATTTTTGTTTTTTGTTTTATACCCTTGGATTTCATCAAAAATATCTTAATTTGTGTGCTGTAGATGAACGAAGGTCTTACAGGTGAGGAACAATATGAGGGCAAGTACTAAAATTTCATTTGGGTGAAATTCCCCTTTAAGGCATAGGGTGAACACACACACACACACTACCATTGAAAAGTCTGGGGTCACTAAGATTAAAAACAAAGTCACTTATCAAGTCTCATTTATTTGATTATAAACACAGAAAAAGCAGTAATGTTGTAAAATACTGAAGATAAATTTTCAGCAGGTATTATTCTAGTTTTAAGTGTCACATGATCCTTCAGAAATCATTCTAACATGCTGATTTGATACTTAGGAAATGCTTTTATTATTATCCCTATTAAAAATAGTTTTTTAGTTAGTTTATATAGCACAATAAAACAACAGTCGCTGAGCATTGTGCTGTACAAAAATATAATAAAAATATAAAAAAACACCAATAAATACAATAAGATAACATACAAAGACATACAGAGAAAAGCTCAAAATGACTGAACACTAATTAGTTATCAATTAAATATATTATATTAAAAAATATTAATTATAAATTACATATTTGTTTTGGTACTACAAACATTTTAATTATAGAATCCACTCAGTACCAAAGTGCTAATATGTTTTGCACATTTGTTCATAGATTTTGCATATTTGTTTAAAAGATTTAGTAAAATCCCACTCCATCTTAGTGTAAGGGTTACCATGATCTAATGCGTCACTGAATTCTGCTGGTATGTGACCTGCATTGTATTACAAGAAAAGCCGTGTTTATTCTGCAAAGATATGTCTTCTTGCACTGTTTTTCCAGCTCTTAACTATGCTTCGAAATGTTTTCTCTTTTTCCCTTCCTATTCCTTTCTGTTTTCCGTTTATGTCTGTGTGTTTTGTGGGATGGTTATTTGTTTGTGTGACTCAGGAATACGGTGAGGGGAGTTAACACAGGAATGAACCAAGCTCTCCTTGGCAGCAACCCACTTGCTACTATTCAAGGTTTGTGTGAAAGGGAGGGCGAGAGACACTGATGACTCTGCCACCTCATTTCAGTAATGTGTTACTTTGTCCTCTCTGTTTGAGTGTTTGTTTATGTCCTACCATTCCTATTCTTCTTTGCTCACGTTGTTCATCGGTTCACACGGAACTAGTGCATCCTGTTTATCATGTCCCATATTATTTTTGTTGATGTTTGTGAGTAATATACTGTATTTCTTCCACAGCTCTAGCAGCCAGTGGTGGCCAGCTGCCCATTTCCAGTCTTGAGGGCAGCAGCAAGGTGTTAATTGGTGGTTCTGGGGCCCAAGGAGCAGGTCTTACCTCTTCCCTCTTCCTAAACCACTCCTCTTTGTTGCCCATGGCAACAGGCCCCGGCATGGGATTGGGTAGTTCAGCTGTTGGCAAAACCTCATTTCCTGTCGCAGGCGGTATGAGTCCCTCCCCTTGCTCGAGCCCCGTTTCTTCCTGCTCTTCCGGAGAATTGCTACACAGCCCACACTCAATTGGAGGGGCTAAAATAGAGTGATGTTGCTCAAGTCCAATCACAAAAGGAGGAGAAGGAGGAGGTGAAACCTTACCTGTCAACCAAAGCATCTCTTGATCCCCTCAACTCCCTTTCGTTTCCTCTCGTTCATACGCTCTTTCTTCCGCTCTCCCACTCTACTGATGCCAAAAATACACAGAGTAGAAGAGGGGAGAGATGGAGAGACAGCGTGGAAGGAGGAAGGAAGAGGATAAGAGGGAAAATGAAACCAAAAAAACACCACAAGGCTTAGCAGGACGCAGCCAAATACGTAAATAAAAGAAGAAGAAAAAAAACTATGTGAGTAGTGAACAAAAAGAGATCCTTGTGCACCAAAAACAACAAACTTTACTGTGTTGTAGAACAATGGCATCTCTTTGAAGAAAAGGTGGAATACTGAATACCAAAAAGTATAAAGGAACTTTGAGAGACTCACTATGACAAAAAATACAAGCATACCAAAATCTCAAATACCAAAAACAAACACCAAAAAATACGGATGGAAAAGCTTTATCCAAAGGACATGTAAATAGCCAACCATCCAGGACCAGTCCCAGTGACAAAAATCCAGCCATGTTCGAGCTCATCATCCTCATTTGCCTTGCAATCATGCCGTTTTCTTTTACGGTTTCTATGATTCACTGTTTCAGCATACAATATGAGCAATCCGGGCTCAAACTCTCGTGTCTCTCTGGTTCTGCCTCATTCTTGTCTATTTTTTCACAGAAGTAGCAGATTTTCCATCAGTCTACATTAAATGTTTCCATACATATGATCATCATTTCATGTCTTATTGAGCATATAGAGAGGATTGGGTGTTTGGTCTTTGATGTTCATCATATTAGCACTGCATTTCTTGATCCACTTGTTTGTCCAATGACACGAATGTCGTAAAGTGTAATAAAAGTGAGACCAAGGTCCTCTCTGTAGCTTTTACTGCTCAAAGTGTAAATACTCTCATTTCTCTCTTAATAATTAAGTACTTGCATGCCTCCCTCACTCACTTTCTCCCTTCTGAATACCAAAGCGATTCATTCATACATGATCAGTTCATCATTCACACGATGCAGAAAGAGTTTGGGGGCCCAAACCTTGAAGAGGCCTCTCTGGTAAGGCAGCATGGCAACATGGGAAAGGGCTCCTATCCTGTCTGCTTCTTCTACAAGCCAAAAAATGAAGCGAAACTTCACAGCCAGCCAAACTTCCCAGAAAGGAAAACCAAAAACAAACCAAGCCAAAAACGGATGGAGGAGCAAAACGAGTCACTGTACAGAAAAAAAACAGCATCCCTTCATGCATCTCTGGACCGAGGTCACCCAGAACCGCGTAGCAAGGGATCTGCCTCCGCCTCCTGTCATTCAAACTGGTCCTGGTCCTGGGTGGCGGGATCTTTGATGACCTCACTGGACTCATCTGAAGATGATTCGGGTTTGTTTGGGGGTTGGGAGGGTTGTTACTTTTGGTCTTTCGTTCTGTCTGTCTGTTTTGTGGGGCTTTTCTCAGCTGTGTGTGTAGATTTGTGTGCTTTCATTTGGGGAAAAGGTATTCACGTATTTGCGGAAATCTCATTTTTTACGTTCCTTACCTTGTTCCTATCTAGTTGTGTTAGAGACTCTAATCAGGTGGTTGATACAATACTGTGAAAATTCAGTTCAACAGATAAGAAACCAGGCTCAAATACATCCAAAGAACCAAAGTCAAGTATAAACAAGCTTTAAAGAGAACCAAATATGACATAAGCAACAACTTACATGCTTTCATCCACCTTACCGTTGTATTTATATCGTGCTGAAATCTGTAGTCGGTGAGCGCTGCAGGTTCAACGAGGGATGGAAACATGAACTCAGTTCTCTACGTTACCGTATAGTCCGAATGGGTCAGTTAGTGCTTCTATAGATTTTGTAGTAAATGATCTATGTTATAATGCTTACTATTTGCTAATGTATGGAAGAAAAACATTGTGAAAACATAAAAAAGTTGATATTTACTTAGACCAAAAATTCACACTATCTCTCATTTGGGTTTTTGTGTTTTCTTCCTCCCCCATTTTAAAGAAATTGATTTTGTTATTTATTCTCCTCTTGCTCGTTTGTGAATTTTCTTAACAAACCCTTTTTTATTATTAATATTATAATTTATTTAATATATTCCAAATGCTGTTTTGTAGTGGGTGTGTTTGAGGCACCAGATTGTATTTAAATGTAAACTTCCTTTGCCAAGGCGACCTTTCAAACCAAATCCATCGACAAATGCAAACGTCGGTCCTAATGGACCGGCCACTATTCGACAGCATAGGGGCGGACACTTGTCTTCTCGACCTCTTAGCTGTTCCTTACTGGACAGAGCCTGTGGAGGGAAACCTATCAGGGGAAAAAGCAGCACTGTGGTTCTTCTGCTCAAATGTTTCGGTAGCATTCATTCAACGCTGAAGTAACCTTCCAGAGTAAAAGCATGCACTGCCATGGCTTAGAAGGGATATGGTTTTATAGGAACCTGCATTGTCTCTGAACGTACCTGTCTCACCACTGCTGATGTTACCGATCGTGTTGCTATGGTTACTGTCGTGATGGCTACCGTGTGTGTGTGTGTGTGTGACAGCGTTGAGCGCAGTGCTGCCGTGAGCCTTGACCTGAAAGCTTTAAACAGCTACAAAACCAAAAACTTTAGGAGAGAAACGATGGAGGCATTTGGGGTTCCTAGTGAGCAAATACAGCAAAATGTATGTATTGTATGATAGCGGAAATGTATCAGTGCTCCATCTTCCTCTCTGCCTCACTCCTCCGCCTGTTTGTCCTACTTCTTTTTCTGCTTTGTTTTGTATTTATTTCATAGTGTGTCTGTTGTTCTGTCTCCTGGTTAGGGAGTGTAGAAGAGAGATAGTTCCTCATATACCTCACTCTCTTAAAGGGTTAGTTCACCCAAAAATGAAAATTACGTCATTTATTACTCACCCTCATGTCGTTCTACACCCATAAGTTGATGTCGTTCATCTTCAGAACACAAATTAAGATATTTTTGATGAAATCCGATGGCTCAGAGAAGCGTCTGTTGACAGCAAGATAATCAACACTTTCAAGACCCAGAAAGCTACTAAAACATATTTAAAGCAGTTCATGTGAGTACAGTGGTTCAACCTTAATATTATTAACTGACGAGAATACTTTTTGTGGGTCAAAAAAACCAAAGTAACGTCTTCAACAACATCTAGTGATTGCCGATTTCAAAACACAGCTCCGAAGCTTTACGAATCAATGATTTGGAGAGCTAAAGTCACGTTGTTATGTCATAAGCAATTCGAAATTTCAACACTTTACATGACTTTGACAGTTTGATACGTGAACCAAACCACTGATTCAAAACAAAAGATTCGTAAAGTATCGAAGCAGTGTTTTAAAATCGGCATCACTAGATATTGTTGAAAAGTCGTTATTTTGCATTTTTGGCACACAAAAAGTATTCTCGTCACTTTATAATAGTAAGTTTGAACCACTGTACTCACATGAACTGTTTTAAATATATTTTTAGTAGCTTTTTGGGGATCTGAAAGCATTAATAACCTTGCTGGCAATAGAGGCCTCACTGAGCCATCGGATTTGATCAAAAATACCTTAATTTCTGTTCCGAAGATGAACGAAGGTCTCATGGGTGTAGAACCACATGAGGGTGAGTAGAAAATTACATAATTTTCATTTTTGGGTGAACTAACCCTTTAAAAATAAACCAAAAAGATGAATGCTTTAAAACAGAGAAGCTGCGTCCGTCTGTAAGGGCCGGGGACACGTGTTCTGATTGGCCAGGGAATGTTTAGATGACGATCAGGGGCCAGTTGTATGAACATATCCATTACTTTTTGGTATCAAAGTAGACCTATGTTTTTGTGTAACAGACTTTAAAAGGTTATGAACAGTCTTAAAGAAAAAAAAATATGACTAACTTGTAAGACTAGTCTTGGCAGTTTATGCAACCGACCCCAGGGACGAAGATGAAAGCACTCAAAGAACTTCATTGTAAGATTGATGCTCTGGCATGTTCACTCCCTCGGCCCTTGGGACCACTTTTCCAGTCACCAAACACAGGGCAGGACACATACACACACCTTTTTAATATATACACACACTTAATGTGCATGTGTATTTATATAAGTCAGACAGGTGACTGACAGCGGGCGGTGACTGTTGTTGCTAGGTGGCAAATTTTATAACTTAAACCACAGATGTTGAAGAGTAATATAAGGAGAAACATTTTAATCTTGCTTTATATTTATATTTTCTCTAGCTTTCTTACTGTTACAGTCAGGCGCAGTTACAGACGACTTAAAGGTGCAATATGTAAAAATTTTGGCCGCTAGAGGGCGTACAATCATAACAACAACAACAACGGTGTAGCTTAAATGATTGGAACTGTCGTCTTCAACTCAACCGCTGAATTAAATCAATAAGACGGGAATCGCATATCATGTTCATGGATGAGGTAAAGTAGTAGTTTTATAAATGTTGCGCTTGATGACATGATTTTATTTCATTATAATGAATTAGCCGCAAGTAAAGCAAGGTTTAACACTAATTGGTTGTCATAGATGTTACTGCATTTGTCCAATTCATTGGTGTGATAACGCTGCCCAGTTTTAACAATCAGTAAAAGTACAGTTGAACAAACCCACATAATTTCCAAAAAGGCTGATTAATATTTATATAAAACACATACTGTATTCATTTACATTGTTTGTCACGTTGGGTGACGCTGTCATGGCAATGTCAACAAACTAATCACAAACCAAATGCAATAACGCTGTCCTTAATAAACATTACTCGTACAGAATGCAACTCATACACAGTTTTGGCATTTGACACATTTGATGTAGTGACAGTACTTCACTAAAGCTACAGTGTAAAACTAAATTACAGCCAACAGTTCATAACATGCCTTGAAGTATTCGTAGTGAACATCCTCACCATTTTTCACATCATATGCCTAGACAAGAACAAGACATTCAAACGATAAGACTAACACTGTTGATCGATATAATAATCACAAGTTTTCTGTCAGTGAAGGAATCCAAATAGTTACTCACCTGTCTATTAAAACACATGCAAGATCGGCGTCTCTGTCTAGTTGAAGTTTGTCGCGCAGTTCGCTCCATTTAGGAAATGCCAGACCGATGTTGTTCCTCGTTTTATTTCTCTTCTTGTCCCAAAATCTTCTCGGGTCATTTGGATGACGTTTACGTTTATGGGACTTGTCTTTATTGACAGAACCAGCTACAAACCGTAAAGAATAATTGTGTTCCATAACGACTAGTTGCTTGATAGACACTACAACTACTATTTCCGCATTTGTCCATGAGACTATGTTGTCACGGTTTCTACGGCAGTAAAAGCGGAAACCGAGGGTAACGCGGATATGACGTCATTGACAGGCTATATCCCCGCACACGCGCCGGAGCCTTGGTTAAAATCGCAATTTTCTCATAATTTACAAATAGTTGGAAACATTTGGGATATTGTAAGTACTCAACTGAACAAAATATATAACAAACGCCTAGGGTTTTTTTTGGATATTTTACTGCAAAAATGTTACATATTGCACCTTTAAACACCTCATGATGTTAATATGCAAGTAATAACTGCAGCGCAAGGGACCGTGTTCAAAGTGTAAGTCTCTCAGTGGCGTGAATCTACAGAGAATGATACCAAAGCAACACGCCATTCGAGGACCGAACACAACACACACGCCACCAAAAGTCTGGACACAATCCTTGAGTTTGATTCGCGTCCGTTTCACTTTAATTAGTAACAATCGGATATGAGTGAAAAAGAAAAACAAAAATCATAGTATTTGAAAAGGCCTGACCAAGAGAACTGCAACTATGAGTCTTTTCAATGTCATTTAATTTTCTGATTCATCTCTGTCTATATATTAGCCTATACATGAAAAAAAAAAAAAAATACCAGCTTCAGTCCAAAGGTGTTTGAAAAGATTTTTTTAAAATAGCAAAGAACTTAAACACATCTAGTTAAACCAAAGATCTACACTAACACATCCTCAGCTGTTTTCTTTTGTCTCTATCTCTGGTCACCTAGCAACCCAGTTTCTGAAGGTAAAACCTCAACTATCCAAAGTAACATACGATGAAGATAATGATGAAATGTATATTTTTAATTATTCATTATTTAGGGACAAATCTTTCATGGTGATAACGGTGATCTTAAAGAAAATACTTTGAATGTATGTGATTTTTTAAAATTTCTTTTTTGTTTGGGTTAGTGATGTTGATCTGTCCCTGAATCTTCTCCCTGATTTCATGTTCACTGCTCACTCAGTGCGTAAACGAGAGCGCGCGGGGGCGTCATTGTCTGTGCGTACATATGTTCATGTGCGCGTGAACGTATTTTACACTCTAAAATTGAGCAGATATGCGGTTATTTTGGCAGGGTGGATATGTGCGTGAACGTTTGTCTGTTTTGCTTGCTGATGTACGTTGTCATGATTTTACCCTTTCCATCCGTCCTTTATTTCTCCTTTGAGTTGAGCAGTTCCTTTTTCTTCTCTTCTGTCCTCCGTGTCTCTCTTTTCCTCCCTATGGTGACAGGTTAGCCTTTCGGTGTAATTATCTCTGAAACCAAAAAATAGTTGACAAATAACTCGCTTGTTCATTGTACAGTGTTGTTCATTTAAAGTCATTTTTGTAACTGGAAGTGTTTCACTCATCTGAATAAAAACAGTAGAGAAAAAGAACAGTGCATGAAAATGTTGTCTTTTTCTTGTGTTCGTTTAATCGATGTGTGAAAACGACCCGTAGGCCTTTGGTGCGGTCAGTCCGCCTTCGGCCGCTGGGTGGCAGCAGCGGCCACATGCTGTTCTCATTCACATGGATGAATCATCCGTAAGAGCTTGTGCCTCCACATGGTGCCTCAACTTAGTCACCTTCTCTTCCCCTTCCTTCTTTCACTCTCTGAAGTTCTATCAGTTTCTCTCTTTCTCCCTCTTTTTCCACTTTTCACAGCTCTCATTTGCTCATCTGACTCATGGGACATCTGGTCTTTGCCAGACAGCTTGTCCTTTACTCATGTTCTACTCCTCTCCACTTTAGACGATTAAAAATCTCACCTTAAGATTGACATATCCTTACATCTGCTATTGAAAAAATAGAAAATTAAATTAACATCTACCAAAGCTTAACTTTAGTAACAAAGTAGTCTCTCCCACAATAAAGTGTAAATTTCAAACCTTCAAACTCACTGACTTTTGGTGAAATTAGCCGTTCTGACAGTAGGCCATTCATGCAAATCCGAGGAGTTTTTATTTGATTGTCTTCAGAAAATCTAAATCTCGAGCTTCCAGAGAATGACCTGCTTTAAAAATGCAGAGGAGTCTTCTGGCAAAAGATAGTTCATAATAAAACAAAAAATCAACATGGGCTTGGCTTTCAGGAGATGGCGAGAACGGGGGTTTTAAAATGTTGTAAAAGTTATGCTGAAATGGCGTTTTTATTATTGAGCCGGTGAGTAAGGTATTTTATTGAACAGACAAATTACTGTATGTGGCTAGCTCTCGAACAGAGTAAAGCATTAATCTATTGTGAAGGGTCATTCATTTTTGTTGTTGTAGCGCTGTGCTGGAATTCAAACGAGTCGGCTTGAGATCCTTTCCATCTAAACTGGTTATATCTATGGCAAGTAATGAATGTTTTATGAGCAGTAGGATGAACACATTCGTCCTCACAGTCACGCCGAAATACCGCAAAACTGGCTCTTTTTGTGGCTCTTTCATGTGTCGTACAGATCGCTGTAGTGTCTCAGTTCAAACGGCATGTGAACCGATCATCTCTTCCTACTAGTAATAAACTTGAATTAACATTAGAAGGTATGTTGTTTCAACTGCAGAAAGCCATCAATACACACCATTTTTTAAGTTCCAAGTCCACCGACTCTCATGTTTGGTTTGTTTGTCAGGCAAAATGGTGGATTCAGCAGCATGATTGGTCAGATCAATCGCCTGTCAATCAAATTCCCGGCGAAGGGTAAAGACTTTCGGCACACCCATTATTCCAACCTGCAGATACCTATAAACTTGGATTTCACTCACGTGACTACCATGGAGGCCTGGAGGGCAAAACATGAATAGAATCACATTACTGTCCTGTCAATTTTCCATCTCAAAAGAAGAAGAATCAAAAACATGTGAGTATACATATAAGCGAGAGTTCGTTGTTATTCACCAGCAGCACACCAGCTACAGACATGACACTCAAAACCAATGTTACTCACATATTGAGCAGAAACAACGCAACCTAGGCGTCCATTTTCAGGCCTTCCCGCTTAGGTCTCTCGAGCACTAGAAAGATTTTCTAATGTTAACGAGCATCGTGAAGCTCTTGCCTGATCACAGCCATTCTTTTTCAGTGACATTCCTCTGAGCTTTTCTCTTTTGTAATGTCTCTTTCTTGCCTCTTCCATCTACAAGGCTACAAGTTTATTCGCTCGGTCTGAAGAGCGTTTTTCAAAAAACGCTTATTGCACCTTTTAAGTGCCTTAATGTACTAAAAGAGTGATATTAAACGATCAAATTCAGTATAAACATTATTGAAGCTGCATAGGTTACAGGTGAGAAGATGAGCCCAGAAAGCAACATTGTTAAGCATTTTCTGTATAATGGGTTTCTTTGGAAAGATACAGTTTGGAAAAACTGCACGTTGTGTTTATGTTCTGGGTTCATCTGCTTGCCTGCAGAGGGAGAGTGGGGTAAGATATAAGATGATATTTTTTTCTTATTTTTTACTTATGTGGTTCTCAAGACTAGATAAAAAAGGGAAAAGTACACGTAAAGTTTCTAAAGTAATTTCAGGATTTTTCCTATCATTTTAAATGATCATACATCTATGACAAACGGTTCCAAAAATATTGCTTCTTATATAAAAAGTGTTCCTGTGGCTCAATTTACCCCAGGTTAGGGGTAAGATGCACCATCTGGGTGTAAACTGACCATCTAACTGAATCTGAATCAAACCCATGTGAAATTTTAAAGATAATTTGCCTCTTTTAAAAACTAATCAAATTTCCTTTTACAAATAGTCATATTTCTTTTTTTTAAAACGAACTTATAAAAGCAACCAAATTAAATTGAAATTTCAATATCTTTAATTGTTTGTATTTCTGAAACAATGTTGAACACCAAAGTTGTAACCTTCCCAAAAACAGACTAAACAGATTGTTTGTTGTCAAAATGTTCTTGGCATGGTAGTTTTTCTGCAATGTCAAACATGTTAGCCCATTAGGGACTACAGGTGGAAAGAAATATATGCTTAAGCATAATCACAGAAGGATTTGGTGTACTTGTATATTGCTCCTATCAAATAAACTGTTTTTTTTTTTTTTTTTAAATAAAACTGAACCAGTTGTGTAATATTATAATTAAATTATAGCCTACCAGTGTATATTTCAGTGATTTGACTTAACAGTGCCTTATGGTGAGGTAGGTTAAAACACTGACTCAATTTACCCCACAGCATTGGCTCACTTTGCCCCATTGCTGCCATTTTGGGAAAATAGCTAGCTTACCAATTCAGGCTAATATTTAGCTATTTTATTTTTATCGTTTTATACATTACTAAATCACCAATATGGATCACAAATATTTTTTAAACCTGTAAAAATTTGCTTTGATGTAACAGCCATTACATTTGTAATGCTAAAATTTTACTTTGACAAGCCAAAAACAGTTTTTAAAGTAAATGGGTGCCTTCCACTCCTCCCATGTGCTTCTCCTTTTCACTGTCTGGCAGAAATGACGTGTGGTTCCAAAATATATGGTCACTTGACAATAAAAGTGTAGAGATGCCAAGATAAAGGGGGTGGGTCAACTTACCCCACTGGCTCATCTTACCCCACTCTCCCCATACATAGTATGCATAATCAATAAAGTGTATACTGAATTTGGTACTTATATTAATACTTAGCACAAACCTGGTAAAAATGACTGGCGGGCAATGGAGGAAAGCCTCGTCCTATAAGTGTGACGTCACATGAAAACCACAGTCTTATAAAATCATTTACATACATTTATGATCAATAGTTTATTTTATACCGTTTATTTTAATATATCATGCTCAATGCTTCATGGCCATGGGATTGTAGTTCTTTCTCTTTCTCAGAAGCCGTGAGATGTGTACAGATTGGTCACAGGACGCGTCAGTCATCTCTGCTCCCACTCACAATCTGCCTCAGTCAGACTGTACCCGCCCACTCACAGAAACAGGTGGCCAATCTGTCGCCTCAGTGGCACAGGTGTGTGTTTGCATGAGTGTGTGACAGTGGTCCAAGATGGAACAGATGACGGTGGCATTTCAGGTGTGTAACAGGAGCACAGTAAATTCCACAAACATGGGGCTGGAGCATATGCTCTTTTGTTTATGTTAGATTATCAACCATAACACTGTATCTTTGTCAAGAAATCCTGCAACAATGATTAAAACCTAAACAAATACAGATGTCAGTGTGGGCATGAGGAACTCATCTGATGGCAGGAAACATTCAATGTTTTGGAGGACATTCTCACACAATGAAATTCCCTTCCTCTACCTGTGTGTTTTCAAACCCTGCCCTGAACCGCCATACCTGAACAGAGCAAACAAAGCCTCCACAACTATTCAACACACGACATGACTCTTAAGCAGCCATTGTCATTCAGACTGAACACACAAATGGTCAGTAATCAGCTCTATTAGTCACACCTGTGACCTTTGTGAGGAATGTATGCTCATGATTTAGACATAGCAGAGCTTTCAAAACCTCCCCAATGACTTATGACATGGTTAAGTAGATTTATCAGAAACACAAAGCATCAACTGCTTAATACAGTATTTACAAGGCAATCTCAATGTCCACAACACCTGGACAAATTTGAATGGTAATTGCTCCGTTTGACTTTTGAGTGAACTCTTTACCTGAACTCTGTTCAGTGCCTGATTAGAAATCCTACAGCATCATTTAATGATGCATGTCATCTGAACAGATGTTAAAGGCGCATTCAGTAGTTTAGGCTAATTTGAAAAATTTTACTCATTAAAAAATAAATTAGGCTATGTTTATGTGAAGATTCATCTAAATGAGAGGAAGAATGTACTCATCAGAATAGTTTCTATAAAAAGTGTTTTAATTATATATGGTGCGGATCACCCCCTCACTGTATTTCACCAAGTTTAAAAGACGTGACCCACAGTGTTTCACGAGACGCTGGAGAGAATCCTTACACTCATTGGCTGCCGCTTCTGTAGACGCTAGTAGCGTGCTGCTATTTGGTGATGTGAAGAATGGAAATTAGACAATGGATTCTATACACAGATAAACTTAATAAATCATCCCTTCCAGAGTTTGAACTGAGGAGCTTTGGGTTATTGCCATCTATGTTGAACACCACCACCTCTTGTCAGTTAATACAGATCCTAAAAGCATGAATACACGCACAAATACACAAAACTGAGAAAATATGGGGGTGTCCCACATTACACATGGACTTGGTGAGTCATTAGGAACATCTAGTGCCCACAGAATGAATTTGGTACCTACACAGATTTCCTATCTCTGCGATTTGCCCACACACAGAGAGAATAATGTACATCTGTCATACAGCAGAAATGTCTAATGTCTAAGCTTTGTAGCTTCATATATAGATTATTAGCTGTATTTTGTTTTTAGGTTGTAGCTTGATGTGGCTAAATGCTGAATGGATTTTGAATGATCAGAGACAATGTTTTAGTAATGAATCGTCTCGGGAAACCATCTCAGGAAGTACTATTAGAGTAAAGGATCACTAAAAATTGCACATTAAAAAATCATTTTTTGCTCAGCCTCATTTGTTCTATAGCTTACCAGTATGCAGGATTTTATCTTCTTCTGTAGAATACAAAAGTAGTTTTTGAGAATTCAACACGTATATAATCACACTTCATTCATGAGAGGCTTTTAAACTCCAAAACTGACCCAAAAAAAGGTAAAAAAAAAAAATAAATAATAATAATTGTTGTATTGGTGGCTGCAATTATCCACGACACGAGGAATAAAATTCAACAACAGTCTTTACTAGGAAACATGCAGGAGAATACTTTACCACACAAATTAAGATATTTTTGATGAAATCCGATGGCTCAGTGAGGCCTCTATTGACAGCATGGCAACTAACACTTTCAAGGCCCAGAAAGCTACTAAAACATATTTAAAGCAGTTCATGTGAGTACAGTGGTTCAACCTTAATATTATTAACTGACGAGAACACTTTTTGTGCGGCAAAAACACATAATAACGTCTTTTCAACAATATCTAGAGATGGCCGTTTTCAAAACATTGCTTCGAAACTTTATGAATCATATGTTTCAAATCAGTGATTCGGATAGCCAAAGTCACGTGAGTTCAGTAAACGAGGCTTTGTTACGTAATGAGAGTCGAAATTTCAATAGTTCAAGTGACTTTGGCAGTTTGATACGCAAATCGTACCACTGATTCGAAACAAAAGATTCATTAACTTTTTTGTTTTGAAATCGGCCATCACTAGATATTGTTGAAAAGTCGTTATTGTGTGTTTTTGACAAACAAAAAGTATTCTCGTCGCTTTATAATATTAAAAGTGAACCACTGTACCCACATGAACTGTTTTTAATATGCTTTTAGTAGCTTTCTTGGCATTGAAAGTGTTAATTGTCTTGCTGGCCATTGGATTTCCTAAAAAATATCCTAATTTGTGTCCTAAAGATGAACGAAGGTCTTACAGGTGTAGAACGACATGAGGGTGAGTAATGAATGACATAATTTTCATTTTTGGGTGAATTAACCCTTTAATATCCAAAACAAAAACAAAAAACAAAATAAAAAAACTGCTTACAGCAAGAGTTTCAGATATTTGATGTGAATCTGAGGTGTGTGTAAAACAGAAGTCCATTTTCGTTATCTGTGGTATGTCGTGTAGTGATTTGAGACAGCTTGAGTTACATGAAGTTCAGCAGCTGGCATACTATCAGCAGCAGTGAGTAGCAGCCCTGTCGTGACCCTGGTTTAGGCCTGTCATGCTGCTAAATCGGACCTCTGATTAGCTCCCCGCCTCTGAAATGACAGCTGTACCGGATACAGATCCATTACGCGGGAATGAAGGTATGGAGGCTTCAGAGAGACGAGTGATAGTGGAAACAGTGAACTGTGCCAATAGGAAGAGTTTGATCCTAAGCAAGATACTGGAGACAGTATCAACACACACTGTGTGCTTAATATAGCAACTGACATAGTGCGAGACATACCTCTCTCTCGCTCCTCAAATATCACAGGCCTGTTACTCTGAGGGGCTTCAGGGTGGGTGTGCACCGACATTGCATTCTGTACTTCAGATTGTAGTCTTCATTTCCCTCTGATTTCCCGCTCCCCTCTCTCTCTCTCTCTCTCTCTTCATCCCCCTCTTTAACCTGTCCTCCTGTCTCCCCCTCCAGTCTCTGTCCTTGGCAGAGCAGTGTGTGGTAATCCTATTACTCTTGTGCGAAAACCAGCTGAGAGAAAGAGAGGGAGATGGAAAGAGAGGGTGAGCGGGAGAGAGGGATTGTCAGTTGTGTTATAATGGTGAGCAGACAAAAAGCGCTTTAAACTATGGAACATGACCCTAAAGACTGAGAGAAGAATAAAGAGAAGAGAGAGGAGGGGCACTAAAGGGAGATGATGAGATTCCTGACAGTTGGAGCGCCAAACTTGAAAATAAACATGTTCTTTGATGACAAAGAGCCCATTGACATGCTCTCTTCCTTTCACCCTCACACGGACACACGCAGATAGAGAAACACAAGCAAACAGGCCCATTTAAAATGTAGGTACAAATTGTATTTCTTCACCTGTGATCATCAGTACACATATGGACACAAATTTCCACTTGTCTAATAACATTCAGAACAAAATAAATAAAATATTCTGGCCATATGGCAACAGTTATGTTGTCTGGCTGACTTCTGTCTTTTTCTACACACTTCTTATATCATATTATTTACCTGATGTATCTGGTATCCTGAAAATGTGTCTGTGAAGTTTCAGCCCAAAATACCCCTCAGATTATTTATTATAGCTTGTCAAATTTGCTCCTATTTGGGTGTGAGCTGTTTTTGTGTGTCCCTTTAAATACAAATGAGCTGCTGTTCCCGCCCCCTTTCCAAAAGAGGGCGGAGCTTTAACAGCTCACACTTCGGTTGCTCAACAACAACAAAGCTGGAGAATCTCATGCAGCCAAAATAATGATCGTCAGTAATGGTGTTCAGCCTTACATTGTTCAAACCGTTGTTGGACACTGATGGAGAGACTCAGAAAGTTACAAGTTCTAGAATGCATCTGGACGTTTCTGAATGGTTAGAGTGAATGTGCTTTTGCAAATAAACATAGTGCTTTTAATGTCTTTACAGAAAATGTACACAGTTTTTTTTTAAGCTCTTTACAAACCTGTGGTTATAAAGTATATAAACAAGGTTTTAAAATAGACGAAACACATTTGGTCTCTAAGACAACAATAGCATTAGCCACATTTGTTGTGGAACTGGCTAACAGGCACATCGACTGAAATGGCAATTTGCTCAAAAATTATAAAAAATAAACAGTGTGACACTTACTTCTGCACGAACAGTTGGTACAGCTCCATCCTTGATTACCAACTTTTTAACAAAGCTTTTGGGAACCATTATCACCAATCAAGACCACCAAGATTTTGGGGACCATTATCTTCCAAAATAAAACTAATTCACTGCGTCCTCAGTGGCTAAGATGTTGGGAGAAAATTCACTTATGTATGAGTCTTATGTTCAGTCATTGCTTGAGACGCTACAGCTGCTCGAGGTCGGAGAAAATGGCGGATAGCACTCAACTCTCTGAGGGGCGGAAACTGTAATTCAGAGGCCGTGGGCGGGGCCTGATCAGTGTGACATCACACTGCTCAGAGAATCAAAACGGCATGTCTAATGAGACCGCTTTGGGGATAAAAAAAAAAAAAAAGGAGGGTGGATTTTTATCATTGTAGGGTGGTTGTGTTCACACACTGCCAACACACATTTATGTCCAAACTCTATGTAAAAGTAGAGTTTGCATAATACCTGCCCTTTAAATGAATTGATAAAAAAAATATTTTTTCATAAAACAATGTCAAGTAAATATTTGGATGTCCAGTGTACTGGACATTTACACTCACTGAGCAGCATTTTACAGCAAAATATTACACACATTGATCATGGTGAAATAATAAAAACATGACTAAGAACAAGACTAATTTGTAAACTGCTCTATAAAATAAAAATATATTAAATGCATGTTGTTCATTACTCATTTAATGACAATGACTAATTATGGTATTAAACAAACATTATTAATTATTTTAATCAGATTTTGCTTAATTTATTTTAGTAATTTTCCATTATTCCATTACAACTAATTTTATTAATATTTATATTATTTTTGATTTACCTGATAGGTCAAGATTTTATCTGCAGTAGACACATGTTGTTCTTGTTTTTATTATGCAATACTAATTAAAAAAAATGTATGTGATCCAAATGTCTAACATACTTTAATAGCATTTAAGATCTCATCTTTCCACAGAAAAAAACACAAACAAAACATTATTATTGTATTATTTGAATTACTTGCTTTTTTTACTTGTAAAAAAAAAGTAAACATTATTTGTTTGTAAAATTTTCTATTTAGTAAATTTAACTCACAGTTACTACAAATCTAATTTTAAAAGCGTGTAGCATGATGAACGAGGGCGGCTTTGGCCTCTCCTTCCATCTCTTGTTTTTGAGGAATCATTTCACTCACTTCACTCTTGCTCTGTCTAACAGATCTACTCCACTAGGAGGCCAAAAGATAAAGAGCTACAATGAGGCCCTCTTAAACAGAGTACTCTCTCTTTTACCATCTAACTTAACAGTGCAACAGCACTCAAGGGTTTTACAATGTGCAATGCAAGCTAGCATGTATATTTTTAAACACCTCTGTTTTAAATCTGTACTCAGAGCTCTAATTTCTGAGAACAAGCGGTGTCACTCGGGACATGACTGAGTATTGTGAGCATGTACCTTTCATTAGCAGCAAAATAGAGGGAGGAGGAGCGGCTGAACTGTGCAAGGGTGTTGAAAAGCACTGTATCACTCCAGCATCTGTCTGTCATTCCGATTTTAAATGCTGATCATCTCATAAAGAACAACAGGGAAATTGAACTGGTGGGGTTGGGTAACAGAAGAGGGGGGTTTCCCCCATAATGCTGCAACTGAGAAACATGAGAGTAAATCACGGAATTACATTAAACAATGAAAAAACACTGACAAGGTAATTTCACAGAACATAGTTGTAATAAAGTTAATGAATGGTTCACTCAAACTGGTTCTCTGCTGCTTTTTAATCTTAATGATCTTATAAACTAAAGGCTAAAATACTTGAAATTAGTTTGGAGACCCACTGTATTTATTTACAAATCAAAAAGTATCATTTTTAATGCTCGAGATTGACCAGAGAGTGAAGGGAGATGTGACTTTATGTGACATATAAAGTTACAACCAATTGCGCACTATAAATGTGTCTTTTCATCTCTCAATGTGACTTAATTTCTCTGTGACTTTGTTTGTCATAGTTGTGAGTTTATATTATGGAGTATGAGTATATCTTCAGTTGGAACTTAATATCCTACATTATTTCTTATTTTAAACTTTATCTCACAATCACTAGTAATACTTCACAATAAGGTCCCATTAGTTAACAATAGCTAATGCATTAACTAAAATGTACTAACAATGAGAAATTTGTTTATTACAGTACTTATTAATCTTTGATTTCAATAATGTATTAGTGTCACACCGTCAACATCACCGGCACGACAAGCTCCACCCACACGCTCACAATCACCGGAGGACTGATCACCTGCACCTGTCTTCACTCACACTCACGCCATAAAAAGCCCTCACATCCTCAGTCAGTTGTCTGATCTCGTCATTACTGGACTACAGACTTACCTGCTGCATCTTACCTGCCTTCTTCGATTCCTTCGTATGTTATCTCGTCCTTTGGATCAGGCGTGGACGCGAACCGCTGGACTGTCATCTTCTAACCTGCAAACACACGGACAATACTTCAATCAACAAGCTAAGTCATCTCATGGTTTACGAACTCAGAAACTCACCATACCTGACTGCATACCTGTTATAATTTCACTCTGTTCAATAAAACTGTTTAATGATACGTTATCCTCTTGTCCGTGTCTGACAGAAGATCAGACCGCAACAACATGCAGACGATCCCGACAACCAGCACCACGAATACCCTCTCCGATGCTGTCCCAGCCGGTTGCGTCCCACTTCCTGCAACACAACCTGGTTCTTCTTCGGTCCACTCAGCTGCCTCTGCCAGTCCCGTGGCCCGACCAGCGCCCTACTCTGGTGAGGCGGAGGACTGCAATGGGTTTCTTATGCAATGTTCCTTGTATTTTGAGATACAACCACATCTCTTTGTATCGGAAAAAGCACAAGTGGCATTCATGGTCAACCTCCTTACCAGCAAGGTGTTCCGTTGGGCTCAAGCTCTCTGGCAGTCCAACGCATCCATATTATCATCCCTTGTTGCTTTCACAACGCATCTAAAGGAGGTCTTCGGCCAAACCACCACATCTCTCTCCGTTGCTGATCAGCTCTACCATCTCCGTCAAGGCTCCTCTACTGTCGGTGATTACACTCTGCAGTTTCAGACCCTCGCATCCAATAGCGGGTGGAATGAAACTGCTCTCCTGACAGCCTACCGCCAAGGCCTCAACCCTGAAATTCGTCAACTGATGGTCATCTATGACGATACTATGGGGTTGGAGGCCTTCCTTCAGAAAACGGTCAGGGTCTCCCAACGTCTCACCGCCTGCGAACGCAACCTACCCGCATTGCAGTCCCCGTCCGCCAGTCTGCCAACCGCCCTTCCAGCACCAGAACCAATGAATGTGGACCATTATCACCTCACACCAGCAGAACAAAAACGTAGAATCACACATCACCTATGTCTCTACTGCGGTGGTGAGGGACATCAACGTCTCAACTGTCCCGTTCGTCCCCCTCGACCCGTGGTGAGTACAATCCAGATACAACCTAAACTTTCTCACCTGATTCGAACTACTGTATACTTCCTCATCGATCGTTCCTATGTTTCAGCACAAGCCCTCGTAGACTCCGGGTCCGCCGGGAACTTCATCTCATGTCAATTCCTATGAACATTAAATCTGAAACGACAACGTAGTGACCATCCAATGAAAATACACACCATCTTGGGAAAACCACTGGGTCGAGGGGTGATCAGCCACCATTCTCCACCACTTACGCTACACATCGGATGCCTCCATCAAGAAAGGATCACGTTCATGGTGCTGGAAGGATCCACAACTGACATCATCCTGGGGCGCCCGTGGCTGGCCGATCACAACCCTGTGGTAGACTGGAACACCGGCGAGATCCTCAAGTGGAGCCAGCACTGTCTACAATCCTGTCTTCAACCCATTGAGAAGATACCTCATTCCTCCTCCTCGGCCAGCCTTTCCATCACTCCGGCTCTCCACCTCAATTCCACCTCGGTGGAGAGTCCTGAGGTCACTCCAAAGACCTCCATCCCTGTCGAATACCAGGCGTTCCAGGATGTGTTCAGCAAGCGGCTGGCTACCCAGTTACCACCACATCGGCCATGGGACTGCGCCATAGACCTGCTACCTGGGTCCATCCTTCCTAAGGGTAAAGTATACCCACTGTCCATCCCGGAGCAGAAGGCCATGGATGAATATATCTCCGAGGCTCTCCAGCAAGGGTTCATTAGACCTTCCAATTCCACTGCCGCTTCAAGCTTCTTCTTTGTTGCCAAAAAGGACGGAGGCTTGAGGCCCTGTATCGACTACCGTAAACTCAACACCCAGACTATGAAGTTCCGGTATCCCCTTCCTCTGGTCCCAGCTGTGCTCGAACAACTCCGTGGGGCCAGTATCTTCACGAAACTGGATCTCCGCAGCGCCTATAATCTTATTCGGATTCGCTCTGGGGATGAGTGGAAGACTGCCTTCGTCACTCCTTCAGGGCACTACGAATATCTCGTGATGCCGTATGGCCTGGCGAACTCACCATTAATTTTCCAAAATTATATGAATGAGATCTTCCGAGATCTCCCCCAGATCTCGAGATCTACTCGAGATCTACTCTCGGTCCCTTCAGGAACACCAGGAACATGTTCGTCAGGTCCTACACCGACTCCGGAACCACCGTCTCTACCTTAAGCTCGAAAAATGCAAGTTTCACATTCCCGAGGTCCAGTTCCTGGGCTATCATATCAATCAGGACGGGGTGAAGATGGACCAGAGGAAGGTGGAATCCATCCAAGAGTGGCCTGAACCTCAAACGGTTAAAGAACTGCAAAGATTCCTAGGATTCTCGAACTTCTACCGCAAATTCATTCTCAACTACAGCTTGATCAGTTCACCTCTTACCTCGTTGCTCAAGAAGGGGCCCAAGTCTCTGTCCTGGAACCCCCAAGCAAGCGAAGCCTTCCAAGCACTAAAAGAGGCTTTTAGTACGGCACCGATCCTCCGTCATCCTAACCCCAACTTACCTTTCCTCGTCGAAGTGGACGCCTCTCAGACAGGGGTCGGTGCCATCCTCTCTCAGCGGCAGGGGAATCCCGCTCGTCTTCATCCATGCGCCTTCTACTCCCACAAACTTACCCCGGCGGAGCAGAATTACGACGTGGGTAATCGAGAGCTCCTGGCCATCAAGCTGGCTCTCGAGGAGTGGAGACACTGGCTGGAGGGAGCGAAACATCCGTTTGTCGTCATAACCGACCATCGCAATCTGGAATATCTCCGGGACGCCAAACGATTGAACACCCGCCAGGCCCGCTGGGCACTTTTCTTCACCAGATTCAATTTCACAGTGATTTACCGACGGGGCGAAAAGAATGTCAAAGCCGATGCCCTATCCCGGCTCCATGCACCTGACCAGGACACTCACCTACCCGAACCTATCCTCCCTCCAGCCATGATAGTCAGTCCTATCCAATGGGAATGGGATGATTGCATTCGTCAGGCTCAAGAGACTGATCCTGCTCCGCACTTCTCCGGGCTCTGGACACCCAGGTAGCCAGCGAACCCTCTCGCTCCTCCAACAACGCTACTGGTGGCCCTCCATGACCCAGGATGTCTCCCGTCTCGTGAAAGGATGTTCTGTCTGCGCCATAACCAACACTCCACGTCAGCTGCCCGCAGGCAAACTCCTTCCACTGCCTATACCTCACCGACCCAGGACCCATTTGGGTATTGACTTCCTCACCGATCTACCACCATCTAACACTTACACCAGTGTCCTCATAGTCGTCAACCAGTTCTCCAAGATGTGTAAATTGGTACCCAACAAAGGACTCCCTACAGCTCTTCAAACTGCTGAGTTACTATTTCATCATGTGTTCCGGAACTTTGGCCTACCAGAAGATATCGTATCTGACCGAGGTCCACAGTTCATTTTCCGTGTCTGGCGAGCCTTCTTCCGGTTACTGGGCGTCACCATCAGTCTCTCCTCCGGCTACCACCCTCAAACCAACAGGCAGACAGAACGTAAGATCCAGGAGATCGGGAGATACCTGCGGTCTTACTGCCACCAGAACCAACCAGCTTGGAGCCAGTTCCTTCCCTGGGCCGAGTACGCCCAAAACTCCCTTCAGCAGGCCACCACGGGATTAACTCTGTTTAAATGTGTACTCGGCTACCAACCACCTCTCTTCCCTTGGTCTGGGGAACAATCTGACGTACCTGCTGTTCTGAACTGGTTCCAACAGAGCGAGAGGGTTTGGGACTCAGCTCATGTCCATCTAGAAAGGGCAGTGCGTAGACACCAACAACAGGCCGACAGGCGCCGTGGACCCACACCTGTTTATCTACCTGGTCAGCAGGTGTGGCTATCAACGAGGGACATCCGTCTACGCCTGCCCTGCAAGAAGCTGAGTCCCCGCTATATAGGTCCATTCACGGTGCAGAGGCAGCTGAACGAAGTGACCTATTGCCTTGACCTTCCAGCCACGTATCGTATCGCCCCATCATTTCATGTATCACTACTCAAACCTGTCACTGATCCCCTGTTTCCACCCACAGAACCGGAAGTCCCAGCCGTACCTCCTCCTCCAGACCTGGCAGAGACCGATACCATCTACCAGGTCCACGACATCCTAGACTCCAGACGTCGCAGGACACGCCTGGAGTACCTGGTCGACTGGGAGGGTTACGGTCCAGAGGAAAGATCCTGGGTGGCACGGGAAGACATACTAGATCCTGCACTTCTCACCCACTACCATCAGGAACATCCCCGTCGACCAGGACCCCGAAGACGAGGCCGTCCCCGTCGTCACCATCCTCGGACGTCAGGAGCCACCCGTGGAGGGGGGGTACTGTCACACCGTCAACATCACCGGCACGACAAGCTCCACCCACACGCTCACAATCACCGGAGTACTGATCACCCGCACCTGTCTTCACTCACGCTCACGCCATAAAAAGCCCTCACATCCTCAGTCAGTTGTCTGATCTCGTCATTACTGGACTACAGACTTACCTGCTGCATCTTACCTGCCTTCGATTCCTTCGTATGTTATCTCGTCCTTTGGATCAGGCGTGGACACGAACCGCTGGACTGTCATCTTCTAACCTGCAAACACATGGACAATACTTCAATCAACAAGCTAAGTCATCTCATGGTTTACGAACTCAGAAACTCACCATACCTGACCACATACCTGTTATAATTTCACTCTGTTCAATAAAACTGTTTATTGATACGTTATCCTCTTGTCCGTGTCTGACAATTAGTAAGTGTTGAAATTACATTAAGATTAAGACATTCTTTAGAATTTTTATTTCATTGTTAGTTCTTTGGAGCCTTATAAGGAATAATACTTGTATTATGTAATACAATTTAGATTAAGTTACCGTGTTGCTTTTGACGAGACTTGACATTTAATCAGGCCAGATAACTTCAACCGTGGAATTCACTCGTGCTAATGAATCTAGCTGCTTCACTATCCCTCACCGCATAAAAAAACATACTGCCAAAAGGCGGCAAATTCAAAAACCTACTTAATAAAATAATCCAACGAATGTAACGTAATTATTTTACATTTCCCTCTATATTAGGATAACATCTACACAATGATAGAACAAATACATGCAATTAGCTGCAAGCGCGCACACACACACACACACACACGCTTTGAGGAACAATACATTTAGCAACATCCACTGTCTTAATGTGCAAAATTACATTAAATTAATAAGATTAAAAGTTTACACACACATTTGTTCACCCGTGGTCTGCAAATGAGCTACAACTTCACACTTGAAAATTGAAAACTGCAGACAATTTCCACTGAGAAAGACGTGTCACTCACGCGCCAACTGCCAAAGTACTTGTCGCAGCTTCCCCTCCCCCACAGATCACGCGCTAATTTACGGTAAGAAACTGTAATTTTAGAAAACTGTTAAGTACTGTAAATTTCTGCTGTAAATTTACAGCAATTTTTTAGTGTGTTGTAGTGTTAGCATGAAGTGTTAGCGTTAGCATGAAGAATAATGTATTCACCTAGGTCGAAATGGCTTCCATACAGTAGCACAAATATACAATAGAGTTGGTGAATCTAAACTTCTGACTTGTGCTGCATGTTTCTTCAGTCACGCCAACTTTTTCCATGTTTGTGAAAGCCGGGAGACTTGATGAGAGTGCTGCTGGTAGTACCTGACCATAAACACAACTGCGGAGGTGAAGGCAAGTTATGTGTCGATACATAAACACATTACGTATGAGAACGAGAAGAGTAAGGAAACTTTCTGAGAAACTGATAACCTTGAGTTTACTGTGACAGTCTTGACACAAAGTGAGTGGAAAAGAGTCAGGAGAGCGGAGGACGTGGAGGGAGAGAAGGTTGATGGTGCTAAATAATGGTGTGGATGAATAATACAGCAGTGAAGGAAACAGTACAATGATGAATGGGATGAATCAGACAGCAGAATGTATTGTGCTTTGGCAGAGAGATAGAAAGCGTAAAATAGTGATTTAGAAGTTACAGCAGAATGAGAAACATTTTGTTTGTTTTTGTGTTTAACTTCCCAATTTTATCAATGATATGAGCATCCATCCTTCAACTTTAAAAAAAAAAAATCACTACAACTGACCAATCTTGTTGAAGACATCTCGGCACAGTGGGAAACAAAGGTAGACATAGGTGAAGAGAGACGTACAAGAGTGTGAGAGCGAGGAAATGAAACAAAGATGGAGAAATTTTGTGTAAATACAATAGTAGACTGTATTTTACTGTCTCTGTGGTTAAAGGAAATTGCCCATCCCAGTAACTGCTCTTGTTTTCTTTCCTGGGGGAAAAAAAAGGGGGTTTCTCGGACAGATGTGACAGCACTGGATATTTCCAAAACACACACACACACACACACACACACACACACAAAGTTCACACGGGCAGCAGCAGCATTATAGAGCTGAGATGCTTATCTGTGGTACGTCTGTTTCCTGTGACCAGAAATGCCTGCTGACACTCCACAGCCTGACTAGCACAAATAACAACAAGAAGCACAATCATGAGAACCACTACTACTACACATGTAACAGTTCACGGCACAATAACAACTGTTTCCTCTCAAAGGAAAGGACAATTGATCAGGTTAAAGCTCATAAAACACAGGCTATCCTGTCAGTCTTGCATTTTTTAACAAAATTTGATGAATTACTTAAAACAAAAAACAAAAAAACATGCATCTAGAAGTGTGTTATTCTCAGAACTATTTTATGTTGCGCTGGCTGATATGACAGTCATCTTGGATTTATAGTGACGCCTAGTGGAAAGAACGCAAAATCATGAAAAGTAACATTATTAAGGATTATTCACAATCCTCCATTATTAATGAATTCTGTGAAAAAATAAGCATATGGCTGGTCATATGGTCTGTGTGTGTGTATTTCAAATTATTATTTTTTTCTAAAATGACATCAGGATATTAAAATTTTTAAGGATGCCACTTTAAAGATATTTTGTGCCAACCTACTGCAGGGTCCCGATTTGATAGCAGAAGGATGTGCTGATCTAGAACAGGAGACATGCTACACTGCTCATGAGAGACACCACATTTACTCAAAAACCCTTCATGAGAGACAAGGGGGACCTTTTATGGTTCAGGTGCTCAGCTTTAACACAGGATGTATGTACAGAGAAATGGCAGATGGATCACATTCAAATCATACAGGAAACGAACATCCACACACATACACACTTTCTCACACTGGCAGTGCTACTGCAATATTCTCGCTCTCTCTCACACTCATGCACGTGCCAACAGAATTCAATGGATTGTGGTCATTAGGCCATTCAATTCTGTTTTTACTAGTAATCTTCATGTAATTATTGAAAAGAAAATAGAGGAACAAAATAAGGAAAGTCATGTGTTTCTGAATGAATATTTAATACTTCTCATCTTCCCATAGAGATATGAGGAAAGTTAAACTCAGAGCCAGGATGAAATTTCATGAATTGATTCTGAAAATGTGTATGGCTCATTACCTGGATCTATTACGTTGTTAAAAATACATAAACATTCATATGTTATATATTATATTTTCCAAATTTTTAATTAAAATTTATTTATAATTAAATAATTTATATAAAAATAATCTAATATTTTATAAATTCAAAATTTTCTAGACTTTATATATATATATATATATGTAAATTATCACTTATTTTATTTTTACTTATTTTTTAATTTTTGGAAAAATTGATTAAGGCCAAATAAATAAACGTCTTGATGTTCATGAGTCAAAATGTATGGTATTAAGTATTAATTATTAAATTAGCCTATGTAATGACATTATGTATATCCTATAAAAATATATTTGTTACCTTGAATACATCCTTATTTGTCTATGAGCCTTACACGTATAAAACATTTCCACTCTACACCTGTATGACGATAGATAATATTTGACATTTTGCTTGGATAGAAATTTTTTGAGTGGCCCTTAGAGCTCAGTCTTTGATCTTGCGGAGTAAATTCCGGAAATCATTATTCATTGCACTATTACCTCTCGATGAGGGTAGACAATTACCATTAAATGAAAGAGAAAGAGCGCTAATTAACTCGAAAAACACTTGTTGCTGACGTTCACGGGGGCGATGACGCTGAATCTCAAGTTCTCTGCAGCTCGTAGGACGCGGATGTGATGTCATCACGGACAGTGGCTATGGCGGTCTCCATAACGACGCCTCGTGCTGCAGTGACGCCAGCCCCGCTCGTGGTGAGGGGGCGTGACTCAGCCAATGCCCGGGCCCCCCGCCCTATTCCCCTCCTTCCCCCGACCGTGTGGGCGGCCCCGTGCGGCAGCAGCGAGCGAAACACGACACCCGAGAGAGAGAGAGAGAGAGAGAGAGAGAGAGAGAGAGAGAGAGAGAGAGAGAGAGAAATGGGGGGGAGGAGACAGCGAGTAGTTTCAGACTAGGGAGAGTGGAGGAAGGAAAAAAAAGTCGGTGTGAAAGAGAGAATGGGAAACTGACTGATATACTGCGAATGGCGAGCCTCGGGAGAGCAGATGACAAACTAACACAAGGATAAAATGTTGCGAAAATCATCAACTGGGCACAAGAGCGCGCATATGTAACAGAGAGACGCTGAGTGCTGCTTTTCTGCCGTGTTGGGATTGTATCGATCGCTCCCGGGACAGACGGGAAAGCGCTGTTTCGGAACTCCGTTGCACCCCGTCCCGTCGCGCCAGTGGAAGTAGTACTGAGCCGCTCGCCAAACTCAGCGCTGTCGGTCGGGGTTTGGAGGAGGCTAGACACAGTACAGCCGGAGCAACAAGAGTGCTGAACATTGGACAAAAGTTTGGCCTTTTGGAGACTGGGGAGCGGGAGAGGCCGAGCCTCGCCACTGCTAAACTGACAACTGAACCCAGCTTGCTGTTTGTTAGGGCAGATAACTTTCACCATGAAAACCCCGGGGGACTCGGGTAAGTTACCCAGGCATTCATTATCAAGTACTGCCTCAACTTCTTGACTTGTGAGTTTGTTGAAGCAGTGTTTCAGGACGGACTTCACAACACTTCAGTAAATCAGCTTCAAATATCATTCAGTGTCAAAATTTACATTATTTTATTGACAACTGACTTTTACTTTTAGAAAAGTTGACATTGTTTTTCCAGGGTTTATGTCAGAGTAATGCCAACTAATTTACAACTGCGATATGTTTTGTTTGGTTTCTATTTTTACATTATCAGCTCCATCTTATGTATTTGTAACTCGTCAAGTTGAATGGTAGTTTTCGCTAGTAAATAATGCGTTAATTGTTCATTCATTTAAATAACCTCAAGTCTTGCGGCATAGGCAAGTAGTCCAATTCAGTGTGTCCATTCTAGTAGTTATAACGTTAACAAGTTCTCAAGTTTGCGGTTTCATTTTAAATAGTTACATACAAACCTTCATTACAGTGTCTTCCAGTCCTGTCAGCGCAAAGCGCTCTAAACCTGTTGAGTCGCTACCACTTTAAAATAGCAGCTTGTAACTTTGTCGTTAGTGGAAATATGTCGAAGTCGATGTTGTGAAGCTCCCGAAAAATGTTAGTTTTTTCCCCCGATGTTCCTCATTGCACTCTGCGCGTGCCAGCTGTGTGCAGCTCAAGCGCGAGCTTTGAACCAGTACTATGGCACATTCAAAATGGAAGCCCCGCTTTCCCACCAGGGTATTTAATAAACGTTTTCATTACTCTTTTTTTATATATATAACTACACCACTTTACAGTCGGTCCAGCTTCTACGCATTTTTAATATAGACTTTTGAGCTTGTGAAGTGCAGTGAAGCCTATAATTCAGAGCTGCGAACTAATTTCATTTAAGTGTTGAATCGCCTACTTTTATAATGAATACTTTCCAGTATTTGAATACACTTTAATCACTGTTAGCACACTTGCCGCAAGTATTCATTTTGTAACATGTATCCACTTGTCCAGTATGCACTTGTGAAGTTGTTACTGTCCCGCCAACTAGCCTACAGGAAGTTTCAGTAGCCGTGTTCAGGAGGCCTATTGTGGCATGTTTGGGAATCCATGTTGAGGCTCTCTCTCGCTCTCTCTCTCTCTCTCTCGCTCTCTCTCTCTCTCACAATCACAATCACAATCAATTCTCTCACATCACGATTTTCTCAGCGGCCGTACCCCGCCACCCACGTTGCTCTAAGTTTAACGGACTTTTAACTATAACATTCCATCAACACTCGAGCGCGCGACGTCAAAACAAAAGTGTGCGCGCGCGATGCGTTGTAGTTTTGTTTCACGGTGAACACCGGGCTTTATGAAGTTCGTCGTGCTCTGCGTGAAGTCTGAGCATGTCATGGTCACTTTCACTTTTATAAAACCTGCACTCCCCTCCCTTTATAAGTTAAGCTTGTTGTTTTCCCTTCTAACCCAAAATGTTTGTATTATGCAGTGCTCTAAATTGCAAATACCTTTTGTGTATAATCTTTTCATTTAGAGAATGACTGTGATATCATGGCAAAATATAAATGATTTCCTGAAATCCCTTTAGTCTAGAGCCAAACTTGCAGTTTCTTTTCTAATATTAATAAGTAATAATACTTTGTGCTCACTTGGTTGCCTGTATGTGCATTGAAACTCCCTATAGTGCTAGACTTTGCCTGGCATGTACTTAAATAGCCTGTAACTAGTGCTGATTAGCCCAGAATGTGTCCCACAAGCCTGCGAGGATCATTCCTTTAAATTAATTTCAAGTTAAATTTTTTTTTGGAAGGGCCTGAAAGAAACGCATTACATCATAATTTCATTATTTACGCTCTGATACCAATGTCAACACTTTTGAAAACCACATTTCACTTTCAGCTGTGATTTGTTTAGACAACATTGTCCAAACATATCCCTATTATGGAGTACATTTTTTACTAATCAAGGTGTGTAAAATAAAACTTTTATGAAGGTTTAGTGGTGACCTATTGACCTGCTCTAATGTCACACATCTTAAATCCACAGACAATGTGGCATTGTATGTTGACTCTATGAAGCCGAACATCAGAAGTGAGATGCAGAGACGGGATCAATGTCGCTTTAAGTCAGGTGGCAATAACTACTACAAGTACCTTGTGGTTTTATCAGTCTATGGCTGTGCAGGCCACACTCTGACCTCGATAGTTACGAGGTGAGCTCAGCTGCTGAGTATGCAGGAGGGCGAACGAGCAAGTGAGTGAGACGAAGATACAGTACTGAGTATAGGATGTGGTTTCCAAGTGCTTCTTTCTTTATCAGATTTTAGTATCTCTTCAGTCTGTGTTCTTACCTGCAAACACCCACAGCGGTATAAATTCGTAGCGCATTTCGGTGAGAGAGCATTTTCTCTGAAAGCCGTGGTTTGTTATGAGAACAGGAGGTGATAGCAGCGTCAGTATGGTGTGCATCTTGATAAAAGTCATGTGTGTGTCTGTCAGTCCTTAACACTAACACTATCAACAGCATCAAATAGCTCTCGCCACATGAATCACATTAGATAAGAGACATCACTCTTTTTAGTTCCTCACTCTCTGACTGCCACTTTGCATGAATTCAGAGAATGATGCGCACCTCTTCAGGCTTTCTTCTTTTCCAGGTGGTGTGTGTCTGCATAAACAGGCAGTAGCTGACCCTGGCTGATTACATTTCCTCTGTAACATCCGAAAGTGTCTGTGGTTCAACTATGGTCTACCCATCAGGCCTCAGTGTTTATTTAGTACAGCATTATCCTGAATGGCTAGCACTGTAATTTGTGCGCTCTCATGAGATGGTCGCTAGTGAAGAAGCAGTGGTTAAGATTGCAGCTTTAATTTTTAATATTGGCTTGTTATTTCCCATAGAGATAAGTGTTACACATCAGTGTCAGAAATATATATTCAGTACTAAGTTTATTCCTTCATATGCTCTGTGGCTTCCTTGTCAAAAAGCCTGATTTTTTTTTTTAAAATCAATTAATTAAAATAAATTCTCAGTCTGAAGAATTACATAAGTTGTTAACTATTAAAATAAATTAACATTAACTCATATAATATGCGATAATATAACCAGTGCTGGAAAAAAATATATGAACTATGTCAGCCTTGCAGATTGTCTGCCCAATTGCTGGTGTGATATTGCTTTTATGCAACAGTTCAATAAACAAGAAGTTAACAAATTAAAACCATATTGGCAGTTATTTTATTTATTTTTGTCAGTTTGTCTAACAGTAGTGGTGTTTTGTTTTTGTTTGAATCAGTGTTTTAAACAAATCAATTGAGTAAATGATTCAATGACTCATTTATAAACTAAGTCCCTTGTTTTGTTCCTGAGTGAATCAGTGTTGTTGAGTGAATAATTCAATGAATCCGTCACAAGAACTCTGGTCGGCCAATCAAATTCTAATTGTTGTATAAATTTAAATTATATCAAAACTAATCACATTTTGATTTGTAGGTGGACTTTTGACCTGATCCTTCCCTAGACTAGTTAATATGGAACCCTGATGAGTTTTGCTTTATTTTGTTTAACACGTTTTTGTGAGTGTGTCATTGTCATGCTCAAAGTTAGCCGGTTTCCATGTAGTTGTAATAGATTGTTAATTTGGAATAATTAGCAGCCTTTTATCGCTCGTTCACATTGTCACACAGGAGGCCATGTGCTCTATTTTAGTCAGTGTTATGCAGACGCCTCAGTTGTTCAGGTCTCTCTGGAACCAGTTCAACATCAGCAGGCACCTCTCTGTGTTTACATGCTTATGTATCCTGTTCGGCAGCACGTGCGCGTGTTTGTTCGAGGCAGCCAACAAGCGAGCATGTTTTGTATTTTCCGCACTGCCTGGTTTCCCATCAGGCCCATCAAATGGTTGCTCCGTTATGCTATTTCTCTAAACACAAATGGAATGCCTGTAAATGTCGCACACATTGACAGGATTGTTCATTGACATTGATGTGTGAGACTGTATTAAACACTACAGCGATACAGTACGTCCTTTTTTTCTTACACTGCTTGTCTTGGGAGAACTTGTACCTCAATTTGAGAGCATTGGGAATAAATGTTTCACTGGAAGTGTACGGATGGTGTATTTCTAGGGATGAATGAGGTCCTCAGGGGTTGAATAGTATTTTGTTTGTTTTTGCCCCTGGAGAACAATAATGGTGTGTCCACCAACAGGGGAGCACAGTGTTTTGTGTGTGTTTGCCATGTCAGTGGGTTAAGGGGGCAGCGCAGAATACGAGCGAGAGCTTCCATGTGTTGGAGTCATTTATGGACTGACAGCAGCACAGAGGCTCCTGTGTATGACCGGGGGGAGGGGGGAACATGTGTGTGTGTGTGTATGACCCTGACCTCATGGCCTTCCATAGCTGCACCCCTAACCCTGCATTCCAGAACACGCCCCTGCCCCCGTTGGTCACATGCCACGCAGCCAATTGCATAAGGGCCTGATGCCCTCTCTTCAACCGCATATGATACTATAGAATAGCGTATGAACCACGTCAGCTTGGTTTCATTTCCTTATCTAATTTCCTAAATTCTTCTGTGTAATTCCCCATTTCTTCAAATCAAAAGCACTACAGATTTACTATATTTGATTAAGGTTCCAGTTCACACTAGTTAGGGAGGTCAAATGTCATCGCTCTCACTTTCCTTCTCTTCTGTTCTGTTCTTCCTCTTTGAGCATCAGGAGAATGTTAATCATACAAAGCAAATGTGAGTTTTGTGCATTCTCTCTTCAGTTTTCTAGAACGCAAGATCAAGTTGATGATTGAAGTGTTGTGCAGAAAGAATAGTTTAACCGATGCTCTCTTATGTGGTTGGATATTTGCATGTCTTTCACAATGGCATACCTCACATATCCGAAAAGCCTTTAGTAGGATGTTCATTAACATGACAAACCAATGAAGGAAGCATGTGAAGATGTCGCGGTGCTAATTTTTGGGTTTATTCCCATCAGTTCCTTTTGGGGTTTTTTTCAAGCACAAACCAATTGATCGTTTTTCTACTTAGATTTTTATTATTCAATAATAAGTTTTATTCAAACTTCACCGCAGTGAATCACCCACCTTAAAACTGAATTTGAGAAAAATACACATAATATTATAGTATTATTTCCCATACGTTTAACAAATGTGTATGGATTTTTTTTTAAGTACCTTAACTTTATTTTTTTAATGGTTTTTCTAGTGTGGACTCTTAAACAGTTATGATGGCTGATCATATATTCTGTAAACAAATTTAAGGTATTTTTTTCTTATATTTGTTTCTAACATTTTTTTGTAGTAAAATTAAGCGTTTGACTAGGTATATTTTTTGCATTAGTTTAACACCTTCCTCATCTCTATTCACATTTTATTTGTAGCAAACCAATGTCCATCTAATCTCATAAACATGTTTACATTTTTTTTTTTTTTACATTTAAAAGTAACTTTTTTAAATATCACAATAAATGATTTTGCATTATATCACTGGTGATTATGCTGAATTCTTGTTAATTGTTTGTCATCCTGGATGTCTAAGAATGGATTTCATGCCAATCAAACCCTTGAGATGGCATTAAAACATTTGTCTTTATTGATAAATTTAGCAAAACCCTGGTTCACTAACTTTAAAACAGAGTAACTGCACTTGGTTTAGTTTTATCCTGTCACTTTACATTTCTATATTCAATTCCTTAAAGTACTCTGAAAAGTCTGCTTCTTTAACATCTAAACACTCACTATCAGTCGCTACTTTGGCTTTACCTCAGGGATCAACAGAAAAATAGTCGCTGTAAAGTAGAATTCATGCAAAAACTTGAACAATAAAATACTTTTTAGTTCATTATTTCTTTATTAAATCTGTGTCTGTGAATGTTAATGTGTGTTTTATTGAGATGCTAAAGGTTAAGTGACCTTTTCTGTTTATTTTAAACACCTTTTTCAGACCACTGTTTACACTTCATATGCAGCTTTCCATTACACTTTCAGAGAAAACCTCCATTAGCCTTTTATTAGACTTGCACGTAATTGCACTGTGCAAAGAGACTTTGGACATCTGTTTTCACTCATTTAGGATGCTGCGGAAGAGACACTTTCCTGTACACTACATATAGTGAGCCACGTTTATTGATTTTAAATAATGGACAAAGTGTTGATATTGATGGACGTGCCATTGACAACCGATAATGGGGCAAACTTCTCATGGTTGAGCAAACACTCACTCTGTTAACGCTGACACACATGCTCTCACACTGGTTTGTTTTGCAGAAAAAACGTGGACCTCCCACATTCCTGCTCAAAGCTTAAATCACTGCAGCCTGTGTGGCATTACTCATTCCAGGAAAAGCATTCTGCCAAACACACACACTCATTTACTCGAGCACTAACTCTCACACATGGAATCGCATTCTTGGAAAAGCTTGATTCTTAAGGCATTTCTGAACACGGGTGCTTTTGAGTACAGATAGCGTTCTACAGATGCGGTACACGCACACAAATGTTTAACTTTTAGGTCATGTCAGTCTTTTAATATGATTTGAATTTTTTTCTCAGTAAGATTAAAGCTTCAGCTATGTTTGTGGACTATGCTTCCCTCTGTCACATTGTACTTTTTGTGCCGCTCATTAGCGCTAAGCTGCTGTTGGATTGTGTATTTTGGGTCCAGACTGTCATCAAGAGCTTCTGTGCTTGAACCTGATGAAATTCAGCCTGCTGTGGAAGAATGTTGCTCTCTCTCGGTGTGTGGATGTGTGAGAGTGTGTGTGTGTTTGGAGAGAGAAATGTAATACAGGTAGTTTACAGAGGCTGCATTGTCATGAGCATGACTCAGTGTAACACCTGCATTGTGCGTATGTGTGTGTTTTTCTGAGCGCTGCATCCAGTGACGTTGAGACGTTAACTGATGTTAAGTGCTGATCATAAGCTCTTCAGATAAGATTAGGACTGTTTTGCTCTATATATCTGAGACGGTTTCCTTTTCCTCTGTTCTCCACCTTTGACTCACACGGTGAATCCCTTGGGCGACTGTTAAAACATGTTGGACTTTTTTGTGTTGTGATGCTACAAGGTGCAAGTAGATCAGGTTTTGCCTACATTGTGCGGCCAGGGAAATCTGTATTAATGAAAATGTAAAAATCGGTTTATAAAAAAAATCAAATAAAAAGAATTTGAAGAAAAAGTATTATATATATATATATATATATATATATATATATATATATATATAAAATCAAATATTCAAAACAATATATGTGACCCGTGCTGGCAAAATTAGTCGCAATGAACAAATGACCAAAAATGAGTTCTTGTTATTTTCACATTATCACGATGTATGATTCATGATGTATGATTTGTTGGAATCCGAAAAAAAAAAATGACTGAGCTACACCTGTTTTGAAATTTTGAGAAATCAATTCAGTTTTCTGAAGGTTCCAAACTTCCAAAACAAAATCACCAAGCAACCATACCTTGAAATCCCGGGTAATAACACTGAACTTGGCACAAACCAAGTCAAAACCCATATCTATTGGAAAAAATATGTATTCAACTCTTTTCTATAATTGCACAATTGTTTGATTAAAACAATTTCATTAATGTTAACCAAACGTTCACTTAAGACATAACAGATAATGTTGATAATGTTACTCGCCAAGATTTCTATTTCTATTGTTTTGACTATTAAATAATCAAATATTAATATTTTAATGTTTTTAATATAAAAACTATAACAATACACATTATTAACTCATAATGAAAACAGTGAATGGATGTCAATAGAAAGTCATCACAGTGATAGAAAATACAAGAAAAAAGTAAAAATATTATGGATTATATAATAAGTAAGCTAAATAATGTTTTTTTTTCTTTTAGCAGTAGCATTATTGGGTTTTTAGTGATACGCTTAATATGAAATCAATAGATGTCCTCATTTAGCTATAGTTATAACAGTGTATGAGTCTGTGATAATGCTATTCAAATTCAAATTATAATGAAAGTCAGAGCGCACACACTTTTATTCATTATGTACACACACTAAACCTGTGTGTGAGAGTGTGTGTGTTTGTGTGGTCAACTGCCGGGAATTCAAATGCTGTCTGGCGCCACTTTAACACCCCACCCCACCCCCTCTCCTCCGTACCCCGTTCCCTTTCCTTCTCTTCTAAGGAATGCAAGATCATGTTCTCTCTCTCTCTCTCTCTCGCTCTCTCTCTCTCTGTCCTTCTCTTCATGTGTCTAAACCTGTTCCAGAGTTTACTGGAGTTTGTTTTGAACTTTGAACCAGTTTGTCACCGGCATTTACGGCACTCGCTTTCTAATTCATCAGTTAGGGTGTGTATGTGTTTAGTCAAGGGATGGTCTGTGTGTGTAACGTTTTGGATATGATCAGGCGAGTGTGTGCATGTGCACCTGTGCACTAAGTACTGTTAATCATATGAACGCCTGGATGGAAGACAGGTGGAAAAAGTTTTCTGAGCTGCGATGAGAGGATGTCCTACCCTCACGTGCCACCCACTTGTTGTGTAGTGTTTGAGTTGTGATATTCTGTTACACATTCACGGAAGGCTGACTGGATTTCAACCCAACACGCCTTCTGACTATATTACATGACGTAACTGTACAGATACTGGTTGCCATTTGGTCTGAATGTGAAACATAAAGGTTCAGTGTTTTGTTTTTTTTGTTTGTTTTTAAACGTTTTTAAGCTAAAGTGTATAATTTATGCATTACTACACTGAATAGTGAATGGCAAAAATATGTATTTTTTAAATATTTATGCATAGAGAATATCATTAGCTCAGTATTAAACAATGTGTGTCAACATGTAGCTATACCTTAGCTATACTTTTAGGTTGAAATTGCTGAAAAAGTTGTAATTTGTTTTGAATCTGACATCTCAAAAGTTTTTTTTTTTTTTTTTAAGCTGAGGTGTGTAATTTGTGCAACGCCAATCAGAATATCAAAAATAATAAAAATATTATATTATTAATATTAATATATATTTTTTCATTATATTTAAGCATAGAATTAGAAAATATAATTATTTTATTATTATTATTATTATTGTTTATTATTCAGTATACAACAATGGATGTCAACATTTGAATATACTTTGAGGGTAAAATGACTGAAAAAGTTAGTACTAGTTTATTTCATTGAAAAATTTCAGTTTCTTTTTTATTTTTAAAGTTGCAGTGTGTAATGTATGCATCATTAGACAAAGCAGAATAGCAAAAACAATTTTATTAATATTTAATGTTCTTTTTTTATTAAAAAATGTAGACAGAAAATTTTAGAGATGCACAGGTCGACTGGCCATAAATCGGGTTTTTTGTTTTATTTTAGCCGATCTCTATTCCGGACTTACACACACTGCATTACAATCGTTTCCCGAAATGTTTTTGTGTGGAAACTTTACGAAGTCTGTAAACAAGACGGTAACATTGGCAAGAGACGGGACTCAGTGAAGACAGACTCAAAGTAGAACAGAGAGGTTCCAACAGAGAAAATACTGTAGCTCACTGTTCGCAATGCCTGAAATATTGGAAGAAATATATAAATATTGAATTGAGGTTGGGGGTATATCTCTAATGGCATCATCTTTTCCTCTTACCTCTGTATAATGCCTGTTTATAAGCACAGGGCTGATTTGTTTGCAGCAGTAACCGAGGAAACGATAAATTGCTGCTGTTCTATAAGCGCCACCTACTGTCACAGAGTGAATTTGCGTTTTTATTCAGTCCATCTGCTGTTTTTGTTTCATGCAGGTGTGTCATATATATATATATATATATATAGCATATTAATTTCACAAATCTAAAGTCAGACCATTCAATTTTTGCTTTAAATCATGAAATTATACAATATAATTTAAACAACTGCTACATATTTATAGTAGGCCTTTCTTTGTTTAGAATCATGATTAAATTCAGTGGTTGCCTCATTTCAAATGGCTACAGATATGTTTAGTTTAAGACGAGTTTGGGCTGTTATAGAGCAAATAAACATCAAATAAATTTGCTTAAAAAATAATCAACAACTGGTATGGAATCAGCCACTGAAATCATCAAGAATGAAAAATCACGATCGGCGCATTGCTAGAAAATATAATTAAATCTGTAACACATTAGTCTAAAAAGAAAGTCCTTAAAACAAATGGATGCATGTACTGTATGTGTCTGCGTTTAATTTAGCTATACTTTACATTCTTCCTTTTTTACGCAAGTGTGTAATTTATGTGCCACTGTACCAAATGAAATAGAGAGTATAATGATTTCTCAAACATTCCTCCTTCTATCTGGTCAAACACAGATAGTCCCGCCCCCAGGCTCACTCTATTACTTGAATCGTCGTTGTTGCGTTGGGCTGGTCCGGATGCTCAAACTAAGAGCAGCGCAGATTTGCTGCCTTTTCAGGGAAATATTTCGAGTATTTTAGCATTGAAAAAATGACACTCTTCAGGTTTAAAGTGCCATTTGACTTTCATTACACACCTCTGACACTTCCACAGTCAGAAGAGATGATATTGGTGCTTGACATGTTCTCTGTATGTGTGTGTGTGTTCAGATGAGTTTTGTGTTTCATAGTGAGCTATGAAAGAATTGTGTGTGTGTGTTTTGGTGCTACTGAAAACCTTTTAAACCATCGATTACACCTCCATCTCTCCACTCCTCTTACACACACACACATAACCTCTCTGTCACTAATCCATGCTGGAATACCCCAGTGGCATCTCATCTTCCATCACTCTCTCTTTCTCTGTCTTTTCCCTCCATCCCTCTCCTGTTTTTAGGCCGGGTGTCGGTTGCACATGCTTGTAAGTATTTGAGTGACTTTTCGGGCCCGGTGGACTTTGTGCTGTGTCATCATCTCCAACTAAAGTCTGTAGCATTCAGAAAAACTCCATAAACTCCATAAAATCTCCTTTTCTTCAGCCTCTCTGTGTAACGCAAGAAAACAAACCATTCAAGCTCTTTACGCCCTTCTGCTCTCTCTTTCAATGTATATACATGGACGCGTAATGTCTTGTGTTGTTGAATAATGCATATCCGACTGGTCTGAGAGCTGCTGTATTTAGGCGACTCTCGGCATCAAATGTTAATGACATGTTTGCCCGTCACACATGTGTGTCTTTGCTGGAAAGAAGTCAGGCGTCCATTAGCTCTATTATTAGTCTGTTCATTCATTGTTATGTTCTCGGTTTCTTTCTGTGGCTAGTGTTTTACAACATCACACGTCCTTTTTTACACTCTCAAATGCTTATTTCTGTGGCTTTGAGTGATATTCTGGGCTGTCGATGACATCAGCTTTCAGCTTCTTGTGTGTGTTTGTGATCTCTGGCCAAAGTGCTTGCCTCATAATTGTTTTAACTGTACCATATTTAGCCTCAGACATGGTTTGGCTGATTATGCAATGCACACACTCGCATGTGGGCCAGTTTTAAGTGACGCACTCGGTTGTTCTCTCTATAAAGCAGTGTAAGACAGTGCAGGGCAACTCAGGGCTTGCCTGCATAACAGTGTGTGTTTGTTGTTTTAGGGGATTAGGGTTTATAACAGATCGGGCAGAGACCGCGAGGCCCTCGGCACAGCAGCCACAGCGTGGCTTTTAGCTTTAGCTTTCAGTCTGTCACAGGAACGGCTGCCCTGCCTCACACTGTTTTAGCACTTTGCAGCTGAAAGGTAGTGGCGTGTAGTTTAAGTGTTTGGTATCTTTTCTGTTCTAATACTTTCTTCTTTTGCCCAAATTTAATAAGCAGAGATAGTTTATCTGGTTCAATGTGGCACGTAGAGGTGGAAGTTTGAGGTTTGAAAAGACACATCTCAAGATGTACACAATTATTTTATTTTTTTTAACAAATATTAGTTATTTACTTTACATTTTTGGTGGGTTGCACCACATGACAGGTTGCACTCTTGTATTGTATATAAAATTGTATGATATTTTAAGACCTGTTGACCTCGTTGACCATACCATGTTAAGACAATTTTTTTTAAATATTATCAACATTTTACCAAAATTGCTTTACTGCTGTTCTGCGAAATAATACTGAAAGATTATGCTAACTGTATTTGTGTTTTAGGATAATTTAATAGATCAGAACAAAATCTCAGCATCATGTCATGTACAGATAGACAGGTTAATAGTGTATCTATTTATAATACACTACCAAAGGTTTGGGGTCAGTAAGTTATTTTTAAATAAATTAATTTTGTTCACCAAAGATGCATTAAATTGATGAAAAGATTTTACATTGTTACAAAAGATATCTATTTCAAATAAATGCTGTTCTTTTGAACTTTCTGTTAATCAAAGAATCCTGAAAAAAAGCACGGTTTCCATGAAAGTATTAAACAGCACAGCTGGTTTTAACATTTATAGTAAGAAATCAGCATATTAGAATGTTTTATCAAGGTCTCATCATAGGAATAAATTACATCTTGAAATATATTAAAATAGTTATTTTAATTATTTTAAATTAAATCAGTAATATTGTGGAATATTATTACATTGTTTTTTGACCAAATAAATGTGGTGAGCATAAGACATCTTTCAAAAACATTTAAAAAATCTTACAGACTTCAAACAGTAGTGTAGTGTATTTCAACAAATACTGCACATATTGTGTAAATTATGATGTTTACTTAATTCTTATCTATAAATATGAATAAACATTAACGTTAATTTGCGCAATATGTACAATATGATCGCAAAATGAATCCTAAACATTTGTGATAGAAATTTTAGCGTTGTAGAAAATGCACACATCGCCTGTAAATGGACAACATGTCTCTACCTTTGGCATTTAAGATAAGGCCTGATAAAGTACTTTATTGATCACTTGTGGGATATTGTGAAAGAAGGAAATCTCCCTACTGGGGGAATCGAACCTATGTACTAAACTAATGAGGAAGATCTGAAAATTTTATACTGGGATTATTTCACAGATGACATGAAACCAACTTGTCTGAACAGCCATTTTGTGTTAATGTGTGGCGAGAGTTAATAGGTTTACCCTGGCCTGCTGCTCAGAGAGTGTATGTTATTTCTGTGTTATCTCAGGGGCTCAGTTTGCAGCCTTGTGTTTGTGTTGCTGTGTGTGTGTAACAATTCATAAAGTGATTGTAGAGCCCTCTGTAGGACTTTGTTGAAGATGTCTGTGTTGTTTCAAGCATCTGTATGTTTGTAGTATTGGAGAATTTGTGTGCGTGTGCATGCGTGCGTATGTGTGTGTGTGTTTGGATGACTCAGCAAGGTGTGTGTTCTGAGAAATGTGCACTTCCATTGTCTCTGCCACTGGTACTGTAACTCAATGCCAGCTGCCTCAGTGTGTGTGTGTTCGTGTTTGTGTGTGACGCTGTGCAGAATGGATAAAGCACTGTTAGGATAGATGTGTTTTTTGGATGGGATTCCCCTGGGTGGGGTACTGTCCTACTATTTTCCATCACTTACTGTGTGTGTTAATGACTGCCAAGTGTGTGTGATGTTTACTTTAAATACTTGTACATCTTTTACACTAATTGTGTAATATGTGTATTGTGTTTATTCACTCATATATGTGGTTTAGTGACAATAAAGTGATTTGATTGGACAATTTAGCTTATAATCTCTTCCCAGTGGGGTGTGTGTGTGTGTGTGTATGTGTGTGTGTACTTGTTTCCTCATTACATAATACTGTCCACCAGTCCAGCAATGGCTGAACTAGAAATCTTTGTCTCTCCCTTGTCGCAGTGCTAACCTGGTCAGTAGGTTAGCAGCAACATGACTTAGTTTATATGATAATGATGACAGCCAAATGTATGTAAACTTTGTTTACTTAGTTGTATTTAGCCAAAGTTGCAGTAAAGTAGTCCCATTTTTGTGACCCAATCTCACCATTGTAAACTCTGATACATTACAGACAGAATGGTAGTGTTAAGAGCCACAAATGAATTCATGTCGCAGTTGATTTGCTTTAAAAACACTCATTGTTTGGTTGAGTTGGGTCACTGATTTTGTCGGAAGTGAGTGTTACATTGGAATCATGTTTAATAAGGCTGATGCTGTTAATATAGGAGTCCTTATGATGATGATGATGATGATGATGATGATGATTATGATGATGATGATGGTTGTTTTGATCCTCTACTACATCCCAGTAGCTGATGCTTGTTGCTGTGGTGAGACACATTGTGTGTTTGAGAGGAGTGAGTGAGCGTGGTTACATCATCAGTGTCTTGCATAATGTAGCAGCCTTTACTTGCTCTAGCTGAGGAGGGTAAACTGTCCCTGGAGGCAGAGAGACAGAGACCAAGTGAGAGACAGGGGGACTGGGACAGAGAAAGAAATTCTTTATTGCTATCTTTTATTTTGTTTTGTTTTGGCATTGAATTATTATTATTATTATTATTATTAAAATGATTATTGCTTGTTCTTTATTATGATTTTATGTATTCATTTATTTTATAATGATAATGATGTTGATGATTATTTTGTCACTGCTTTGGAATCTCACTAGAAAAGTACTTGGATATTAAGAGACAGTGGAACTGGGACAGAGAAAGTGAGGAATGGGATGGAGAGAGACAAACAGGTGATGGAGGTAGTGACACAGAGGTAGGTGACTGAAGATAGAGAGACGGGGTACAGAGATAGATAGTGATCAAGTTCAAAAGTCAAGCAATATGGATGGCTGTGGTGAGATCTGGACTCAAAACACTCAGCCCTGGTAATACAATCATTCCAGCAATTAATGAGATCTATCCCTGTTGTGTGCGCACATGTGTGTTTCTCCATCCTTGGACATCACGGATCCACACTCTCAGCAGAAGATAAACACTGAATATCTAGACACACTGAACTAATACAGTGTGATCAGACACACACTCACGGCGGTGGCTGTAATCCAGGTCTCCTGTGGTGTGAGTGAGGTGAGTGTTATGTAATGACGAGCAGCAGGACTTTAATCAGCTTGAGCAGATCCATTTAAGCATCTCTCAGATACAGAGCACAGCCGTCCTGCTGCTCACCATCACACCAGCATCACATAGAAACACGTCTGCCTGTGTGTATGTGTGTATGATGGTGACAGGCGGCATCTCTGCATGTCTCCCAGCCCTGTGCATGTTTACCATTGGACACACACACATAAGCACACATACACGCTGTGTCCTGTCCTCTGTCCCCTCGCTCCCACAAACACGCACACTTCCAAAATGAATGCTTGGAAGTGCCAAATGCGAGTAAAATTTGGCTTGGATAAGTAAATAAAGTTACTTGCCAGTTAAATTGAACAAAAAAAAAAAAGGGGTTTATATTGAGTTGTAAGAATGAAAATCTGACCCTCACTGATGTAAGTGATGCGAACGAAAGACTTATAAACTGTCTGCTTCAAATGTCACGGCTCATATCACTAAGCAGAGATGCTTAGATTGCTTATTATAATTTAATTTATATAAAATAATTTATACAAAAGTTTACTGTCCATTTTGCATTATTTTTATTTATAGTTTATATACATATATATATATGTGTATATGTATATGTACATGTATATAAACTATAAATAAAAATAATGCAAAATGGACAGTAAAATTTTGTTCACCCGCTATTAACAGAGGCAACAAGGCCATTTTGGACCCTGAGCGCACACATACACATACTGTCATACCTCTTATAGAAGTTTCTCACCAACTCCAAGTGTTACGACTGTGTAACTTGGATAGAAACACTCATGTCCCTGTCTCACTTGCTCGCTCAGATTGTTTGCAGATGTGTGATGGGTGTTTTTCCCCCTGCAATCTAAAATTAGAGAGGTAGAAGAATAGCAGGAAGAGAGGGAGAGCAGGACTGATGGAGGTGAAGGAAGGAGGGGTGAGGAATGGGGTGATGGAGATAAAGAAGAGGGAGTATTTTTGGCCGGTTACACGTCACACAGACGCAAGTCAGACTGCCGTACACAAACAAAGATGAGGAAGGTGATAAAAGCGCTGTGCTCTTATGGGCGGGGGGCATCGTTTGTGTGTGCACTCATACAGAGATGTTGACGATGTCACAGTTAACCATTTCAATGACCACTTTAACAAGACACAATGTTTGTATATTAAAAAGTGTGATTTGAATGCCTACATAGCTTTTTTAGGGCCACTATCATTCTCTACTACATGTATATTTTATTGGAGTTGTGATTGTGTGCACTGTTTTTTTCAATTAATCACATTCAGGTCAGGCAGGTCACACATCTTTCTATTAAGTTGTCCTCACAGCCTGCACAAAAAAACAAAAAACAAACCTACAGTGTGACCAGTGTAGTTCAATTCACAACAAATGACTCTTATGATCCTGTTATTTTAGTCAGTCGTTCAGAATGACTCCCATACTCATCTGTTATTGGTTTGAGTCAGACTAACGAATCATTCATTGAGTGAATCATTCACTGAATCGTTTAAGAGGTTACTGAATCAACATCTGACTCAGTTAATTATCTTTGCTTGTTTCTAAATGAAGCGAGTTTAATGTCTTTAAAGTTCACAAAATTTTTTTGTAATAAAACATTAAAGACAGCATGAAATGAAAATTCATCCCATCTATTTTCTGCATAAATGCATTGTTAATGATCTTATGGTGAAGAAGTCATCCATGCGTTTATTTTTTTTTTAACCTCATATTTATTAATTAAACTATCATGTTGGTCTTCTGATGAATCGACAAACTTCACGGTGACGCATGCCGGACTTCTCTAATCTTTTAAACCCAACAGCTCCCTACATTGTTTTTCAATAATCCCTTTCACTCTGATGTCATAATATGGAAGAAAAGATCTGTTGCTTCTTCTGTTACATTGCTACTTTAATACTATTATTAAAACAGAATGTTTTATATTTCATTATATGTTTGCTCTCCGTTCCAGTTGCCAAGCACAGTGCTTTTGTAATTAATTTGTGATAAAAGTCTGTCAGAGAGAAAGAGGTTTTATTGTGTTTGACGGATTTTATTGTCTCACCTTTATGTATTGGATTTATATTTATTTCCTCTCCTTCCTCCGCACAAACAAAGAGGAAGTCTGTGGTAGGACCGCACCATTTAGATCAGGTGCACTTATGAAACATGTGTGTGCATTAGGTTTACTCCATCAGTATTGTAATCCAGGTAAGGAATGCATAAGAGTGTTCATCTGGTTAAATTTATGAGAGCGGGGTTTCCCTTTACCCCACCTGCTACATTTGAAGAAGAACTTTGACTTCATACCAAAGTCAATACTAAAAAAAAGAGAAGAGAGTTTTGTTCATTTCTGCTCACATATATAGTGAATCAACTTGTGAGATCATTTGTTATGGTCTTCAATCACAAGTCAATTCTCATAATGTGGATTGGTTTTTTTAGGTTTAGGTTTAGAAGTTGAGTAAATATCAGGGTCTTGCTGTGAAGACCATTGCGGCTAAGAGTTTTTACTGACATAGTGGTGTGTGTGTGTGTGTGTGGACTCTGAGAAGTCTGCCTACTTCCCAGCAAGCTAGAAGTGCTGGAGTGCACGAGAAAACTAACAAATACCTGTTGCTGGCTCTCTCTCTGTTTCTTTCATCTCTGCTCCTGGGCCTGTCTTCTTTCTCTCATGCTCCTTTCTGGCTCCTGCCTTTTCTATTTGAGACTCACGCTCTGGTGAAAGGATTAATTGTCGTTTATGTTTTATTTCTTGTTCTCTTCATTTCTAGGGGTTTATTTTTAGGCCTGAAGTGTCTGGTTGCTAGGAGACGGTGTCCAAGAGAGAGAGAGAGAGAGAGAGAGAGAGAGAGAGGGAGGGAGAGAGGATGGAGAAAGCAAGGGAATGGAGGAGAGAGATTGTTTGCGTTGTGAAGGCTGAATTACAAACACGCTCACGCACTGAGTCAGCGCTGACGCACGCTCGCATACACACCGACACACACTGTGCCTGTTGCTTGTTTTTCTTTATTATCTTTATCACTCCATGCTGCGAAGTGATTGTGTGTCAGTTGGCTTGACTTTCGTTGAAAGTTTGCGACTTTCATCAGATCTGATTCAAATGAGAGGAAAGTGACAAATGTTTTAGTACAGATGCTCTGAGTCAAAATCTGTCACAAACTCACACGCGTACACGCACATATACAGGAAGCAGAGATGTTGTTGTGGTGCAGAACAGTTGCTAACTTCCTGTACCGCAATGGTGACACATTCCAGGAAACACCCTGTCACACGTACATGTACGCACACATACGTGTGTACACAAACACACTTTACTGTAACTCTCTAGTGCATTTAACCCTACTACTCCTGCAGTACAGACGTTCAGCCACAGCACTGAAATACTCTGACATGGGGTGGATATTACCTGTCAGTGACACGTCAGACGATTGCGTCACTTGGCTGATATTTCTTTCCTTCGACGTGATTGCATTGTTTGACATGATCGGGTTAGATCAGAAGTGATCTTGTGAAAAGGGGTTCCCCAGGGGCAGGTAACAGGTCCTCTAAAAATCTTATTCAAACACTCACACACTCTGAGCAGTAATGTGTTAAGGTGGAAGGGGTGAACTCTCATTTTCTCACCTACATGTTGGAACATTAACACTAACTGCAGAGAGGCTGTGTATGTGTGTGACTATACTTGCGAGGGTCAAATTTTGTCCTCGCAAATGTATTAAAAACATGCGGAGAACCGACTTCTAAGGACATTTTAAGTGGTCCTCGCTATTTGAAAGAAATTATTTTTAGCTTTACATCTAAATAATGTCATTTTGTCAAGGTTTGTGTGAGGGTTAAAGGGATAATTCACCCAAAAATATAAGTTTGGAATTATTTGAGGGTGGATAAATAATGACAGAATTCTCATTAATTCAGTTCATTAATTTTATTCATTAAATAATTAATTTTCACCGCTAAATCCAAGCTGTCCTAAGTTGTAACTAACTAACTAAGTTTGGGTTTAGGGGTAGGGTATAGTAAACATAATTTTCTCTGCATGAAAACTATCAAGTCTATGAGGGGTCTTCTCTAATATAGCTTCAAAAGTGTGTGTGAGCGAGTGAAAAAGAGAGAGTGGAAATGGCATGTAAGTGTTTGACTGCAGGAGTGTGAGAAGTTTGAGATGGTAATTTAAATGAGAGAGAGAGGGATAGGGGACGAGTGGCTCTTATCTAGGGATTGAGTGAATAAGTGATGTTCAGAGAGAGAGATTGAGAGGAGAAATTGAGGGGTAATGATCGGAGGATAAGAAGACAAATATACTCTGATCTCTGGGATGCGGGACGATCCACCTGTCATCTGTGTACCAATATTTTGCACATTCTCAACACTCTCAACGTGTGTGTGTGTGTGAAGAAAGACATGTTTATATATTTACAAAGATAATCCACCCCCCCAAAAAAGGTATTTTATCATTTACTCACCTTCACATCTTTCTAAACCCATTTAACTCAATTTCTTCCATGGAGAAAAGTGAAATTTTGAAGAATATTTAAGGTTCAGTTATGAAAAAATTTGGTGTGACTCTGGAAATGTGCATACACAAACTAGATCTCAGCGCTACAACAGAGTGAAAGATTTTCAGCGAATAAGTTTGGTCTGATGTCACAAAACTGATATAAGGCTTCAAAAAAAAAACTTGCCACTTGGCTGATATCTCTTAACTTCTGTGTGTTGTTTGACAGTTTTGAAAAGGGGTTAACTAGGGGCAAGCACTGAGTCTGCTCACAATTTTACACAAACTCCAACTCTGCGAGATATGCTCAGTTCAGACGTCCCATTTTTGAGCTTGGGAGTGACCAATCACAGAATTTTTTCAGTGTATGGAAAAGAGTGCCTCGGAGATTCTTCCACATGTTCCTTTGTGTTGTATGGTAGAAAGTAAGTCGTACAGTTTTGGAATGACATAAAGCAGAGCCCCCCCCCAGTATTGTTGTATATATCTATATTATTGATGCTGCTCTGTGGCACTCTTCATTACACACGGTTATGTTTGTTATTAGCATGACAAAGAGTTTTAATAGTTATATGTTTAGGCTGGTCTGCCTCAGCGGTCTAACAGCACTCGTCAATGTCAAAACAATTGAGATAAAATCAACGGCTGGCCTTACTGTTCACAGAAGAATGAATTTCAGCACAACGCTTTAGTTTTTACAGTGAAAGTGTGTGTGGTAATATGTAAGTAGCTAAACATTTAATATTTGACAGCCGTATTACAATAGAAATGTTCAGTGACCGACATTAGGCTAATATCCAGTGATTCAAACCACTCAACTTTATTAAATTTAACCGTTTTGAATTGAAAATATGCTATTGGTTATATGAATTTAGTAAATCATAACCAAATGTGATGAGACAAGAAATGTTTTGCATTTTTGCAAATAGTTTTACTGTTCTTGTTTCTTTTTCTTTATTCTCTTATATCCATTTTAATCCTTTAATTATTTTATTACTTTAAATAAATAATAAACAACTTTGCCCCCCCCCACCCAATGTTCTAGACATGGTTACGGGGATGGCATGGGGATGAGTAAATTATGACAGTATTTTTTTGTGACAGGCTAATTGTTTTTTCACACACTCTTGAGTGCAGGTTTTTTTTGTGTCAGGAATGTAGAGAGAAATTATGCAAACATTTGCTATTTTAATCGCATGCCTCTCCACCCTGTTTCTCTCTCTCTTTCCTGGTTCTTTGAAAGAGCTGTAACGTGGTTGGAGAAGTACTGGAGTGTGAAGGAAGAAATTTACAGTGAGAAAGTTAAAGTGTGAAACCCCTTAACTTTGCATTTCATCCTTTCATTTGCTCTCTCTTTCTGTCGTCACCCCTCCATCTCTCTCTCTCTCTCTCTCTCTCTGTCTAAAACAATAACCTCAGTGTTTGCATCTATTTTTGGAGCTTCAAGGCCACCACTGGTCTTATTTCTAAGTTCCTCAAGGCATATAATGAAACAGCTCTTGTGTCTGTGAGTGTTTACAGTGGAGAGTTACATTCTTCCCTCTTCATATGCGTGTTCACACTCATTCATTGGTTGCAATACACGCTCTCTGTTTCTCTTAATCTTACATGGCACTACTTTCACTGTTTACTTCTTTCTTGCATATATGATATCATTTTATTATGTGTTGTAGCCAGTAAAACCTCTTTTCTACCAACAAGTTGCTAGTGCTGCTGTTGGACTTTTTAGTATCTGATTTTGTCAAACTGCAAAGTTTCGATCATTTCAGTCTGAACATAACCGTTCATTTCAGTGCTCTCAGGAATATTTTGTGACCAAGTCACAGTGTAATGCAGGCTTTGCGAAAAGCATACAGAAGTTAGAAACTGTATTTACAAACTCACAAAACTTTTGAGAACTGGAGCATTTCACATGAGACGGGGGCATTTCAGATACAGAAGCAAAGGAGGCTATGAGGCTTAGAGAGAGGCTAAAAATCTTATAAAAAAATATATATATATCTCTTTGTGGCACAAAAAAGCATTAGTAACTTTATAAGCAGAACTTCTTGAAGAATCATACATTAAAAATGTATGATATTATCCCTTTAAAAATTTAAAGGGAATTTAAAAATTGTTACATCAGCTTGTAATGGCATAAAAAAGACTAAATTAAATCATGTGAATTTTTAAAATGAAAAGAAGTGGTATGAATCATAAACAAGCACCGATGTTTATGAGCAGGTTATGTCGATTTTGAAAAAAAAAAAAGGTTTCAGTAGGGAATAAGACACTCAGTTAGTGTGTCATCAGAATGTGTGTGTGTGCAAAGAGATTGGTCTCAACATGCTCATCCACACTCACAGATTTACTTTGTGGCCTTAAAACATGCACTTTGAATGCTGACTTTGTGCTAAATTCAGCCCTAACACTCACCTGTTAGTGTTAAACCTCTGATGTTCTCTCTCTTTTCTCTTCACACTCAGTTATTTTCTTTCAGTTTACATACGCACACACACACTTGCTCACAGTCTCAGCAGAGGTGTGAAAATGACCAGGGAACAGTCGCAGGTCCAGCGTACATTACATGAAGATCTACTGCCACTGAAATAACAGGGAATTAAGTTCTTTTTTTGAGTCCTGCTCATCCTGTTAAGTCTTGCTGGAAACAGAATAAAAGGCTTCAGGAGTTTTGGACAGAATGATGTCCTTCGAAAACGTAATGAATTTGATTTATCGATCAATCCTTTTTCCAAACTCAATTTTTTTTTTGTCAGCTCCCATCTGAGAAGAGAGGAGACAGAGGAAGAGCTGTCTTTGTGCTTTTTTTTTCTCCCGGCCAACAGCTGAATCCCTCCTCTGTGCTGCCTGACAGAAAGTCCTTCAGAACTTTTTGAAAAGTTATTTTGAGTCTCTCTTTCTGTCACTCTCGATTTCAATTTCAAAGTGCTTTATTGGCATAGAGCTTAAGCATCAATACACACACGAAATACAAGGGATATAATGTTAATAAAATAAAAAGAATGTACACTGCTGTTCACAAGTTTGGAGTGAGAACGATTTTTTTCAATTATTTTGAAAGAAATTTCTCACCAAGGTTGTATTTATTCGATAAATACAGTAAAAAGAGTAATATTGTGGAAAAAGGACTATATTTTAAAATAACTTAAAAATAAAATAAACTTTTGTGAAATCTTGGTAATTTGCTCAAGAAACATTTTTATTATTATCAATGTTGAAAACTGTTGCGCTGCTTAATAACTTTGTGGAAAGTTCAAAAGAAAAGCACTTATTTGAAATCTTCTGTAACGTAAATGTTGTTAACCTTAACCTTTCCGAATAAACATTTCTTTCCAAAAGAAAGTAAATAATTGATGTGCAGTTCACATTTAAATTTGGCTGTGACATACATGTCTGCCATCCTTCAGTAAAAGCTGCATTTGATCTCTTTCAGACATTTTAGGAAAATGTGGAATGAGGTCTTGAAATGTATAACAAAGTGTGAAAGTGTGCCAATCTCTCTTTCTGTCTGCCTCTTTCCGTGTGAGCACGCCACTATGCAGAGCAGAACGGTAGTTTCCTCGGATGCTCCGAATTCTTCACATACTTCCTATGTAAAGACTAAAGTGCAGGAGTGCCTGCGAAATTTACATTCTTGAGTGCAATCGATGCCACAGAGAGAGAGAGAGAGAGAGAGAGAGAGAGAGGCAGGCAGGCAATTTGACCTGAGTGACAACAGACTACTAGAAGCGCTATGATCTCATCTCTCTCTCTCTCTCTCTCTCTCTCTCTCTCTCTCTCACCCCATCCCCCTTTCCCTCTCTCTATTGTTTCCCTCTCTCCCACTCCCTCCTCAGGCCCCCTTTTTCTTTTCCTTCTTGTCATCTCCTCTCTTTTCTCTTCTGTTTCTTGTCTTGTCTCTCCTCTCTTGGTCATCTTGCTCGGTTCACGTTCTTCTTTCTAAGTTTTCTTCTCTCTTTTTAACTCTCTCACACTCTGGCGTCCCAGGACAGGGAGAATATCTCCCAACAAAACACACTAAGACAGTCAGGTTGATGCATTATTGATGTGGTGTGTGTGTTTGTGGGTCTGTCTTTTCTCCTCTGTAATGGGGATCTAGTGTCTCCCCTTGGGGTGATGTTAAAGAGAGGGAGAGAAGAGGGTGTATGGGGGGGGGGGTGAAGGTCACAAAGGTTAAGTAGGGTGGGGGGGATGAGGTCATACACTCTCACACAAAACAGCATGTTATTAAGACACTCGCACAACTCCTCACGACACACAACTCAGTACGCGCGTGGATTTCACATTCAATAACTCATCAAGAAATTGTCATGCTTGTGCAGCTTCCAAAGCAATACAAAATACATAAATTTTTTTTTTTGTAGATTTTGGAATGGTTTTTATATTAGCTGGGCACCATGAAAGAATGATTCTGTGTTAATGGCTAAATTGGATTTTAGTAAATAAAAAAGCATGTGTATTTAATTGAAATCATGAAACATATACAATGTAACATATTTATAATTAGGTTTTTAGGGCCCAATGAAATCCATATGAAATGTTTTAATTTTTCTGGGTTTATGATTTATTACAAGTTTAAATGAAACAGTGAAATGCTTGTGAATTGAATCACTGGAGATGAAGTTCATGCGTTTATGTCCTATAGTGAGATGTTGAAAACACGTCGCAACAGTGCTTTAGAATGTATTTGTGCGACAGTGCGCAAAATAGTGTCGCATGTGCTTTAGTATGTATAGTAATAAAATAGTATAAGAAGCTTTTCTTCTGGGAAAATGAAATGCCGCCTCAGAGTGACCTTAAACTTTGTTGTTGTCAATCAGTGCAAGTCTTATTTTCTTTGGCTGTGCACAATGAAGAAATTTGTGAAGATTTTGTTCCCTTTAAATCGGGAGTTTTTGACACTAAACCTTGGTTGGTCTCTTTCAATAAGATGTTATTGTGAAATAAAGCTTATTCAGTCTTTTCGTCCTTGGCTGTTAAACTTACGTGGAGGTCCCTGCTTATGTTTGTTTGCATTATGTAAACATACCTTTTTGTGGTATATATAAAACTGCAAATGCGTCATCTGTACCATATTTGCAGGCCACACTGCACTACATTATGTTTCATTCTGCATATAAATTCAATAATCCAAAATATTAATAGTGAATTTAAATTTCTGACAGTTTAATATCTGAAACGTATATCAAAATTGGGTGCGCAGTAAGATGTTCTTTTATTCAGTAAGGATGAGTTCAAATGATATGTTACAAAACATTTCTATTCAAAATGAATGCTGAAATTCTACACTTTCCACACTTAATTAAGCGGCACAACCATTATCGATTAATAATAATAAGTAGAATAAATGTGTCTTGAGCAGCAATCGGCATATTATAATTATAATAATTTCTGAAGGATTATGTGACACTGAAGACTGGAGGTATAGTGCTGAAAATGTAGCTTTGCCATTACAGAAAAAATAAAAAAAATTAAAAGATAATAAAACAGAAAATGGTTATTTTATTTTGTATTAATATTTAACAATATTACTGATTTCACTGTATCATTGATCAGATAAACTCAGCCTTGCTGAGGATAAGAGACTTCCTTCAAAAACATTTTTAAATCTTGCTGACCGCACACATGAATGGTTATGTGCTGTGTGTATTTGTATGTATCTGTATGCATTTCTGAGAAATGCAGAGGTGCCGTGAGATATGATGTGGGTGTGAAACATGGGCCGTTATAGAGCACTGATGCTGGAACCTTCTGTAATTGTCTGTAACATGATTAATAACACACACACACACACACACAGAGTGCCTGAAGAGGTTCAATCCTAAAACATGACCTCACTGTCGTTAGTTTTTCTGCATATGTAACTGCCGCCCACCCTGAGACACACACAGAGATTCATTCTGATCACATCTGAATCAGTTGAGTTGAATTATATGATTTTTATGTGTAGATCTGAATGTGAATCAACATTGTTTGTATGCTTGTTGAGAGAGAGCAGTAACTGTATCTGTGCCTGCTGGTGAGTGAGTGTGTGACTCATGGTGTCTCCTCTTCATTGTTCATCAGGGAGTTTGACAGACATATTGAATTTAGCTCAAACTTCTTAGTAAGGATCCTTTTCATGTGTGTGCACGTGTGTGTGTCTGTGTATGGGTGTGTGTGTGTGTGTCAGAGAGAGAGAGAGAGAGAGAATGTGAGCTGTGAAACCAGATCCCTGTCTGCAGTTCCTGAAGTCAGACTTTGCTCTCTAGTGCATGGTACATTTGACCTCTTAAAGGAGCAATCAGATGCACCCTCTAAGAGTGTGTGTGTGTGTGTGTGTGTGTGTGTGTGTGTGTGTGTGTGTGTGAAGAGACCCAGTAGTTATAGGATGTCCTGTGTTCAATAAATGTATTTCTGTTCTGAAGATAAAAAGATAAGTCAGTCCAGGTGTAAAAACACATTTATTTCTCTACTGGATTTCAGAAAGAAAAAAGAGAAAAAATTGTGCTTGTTGGCAGGTAGAAACAAGAAAAACCACCGTTTGAGTGTTTAATTTAGATCTGTTGAGTCACCAAGAGGAAGTGATTTGTCTGTTTCTACGAATCAGTAAATTGTCGGAAGTTGTTGGGTAAAGTGCTTTGGATAATTTTAAATAAAAACAAGATTCAAGATTGATTTGATAGTTTCCATAATCTGATCTAAACCGTTAGTAGACCAAAGAGTAGAGCATAGCACTAGCAACACCAAGATTGTGTGTTTGATTCTCAGGGACAGCATGAACTGATCAAATGTAAACTGTGTCTTAAATACAATATAAGTCGTTTTGGATAAAAAAAGATTCCAAATGCCTTAAATGTATGCATGAGAATTGTTTTACAGAGCTTTGACGTGGACATGGTGGAAAGACATTTTTATAATGCAGGAATGAATTAAATGATTGAATGAACAAATCACAACGTAAACATGTTTTTGAGCTTTAAAAACATACTAAACAATGTTTTATGAAAAATGTAAAAATGCAGAATGTTTTGTGTGATGGGTATGTTTAGGAACAGGGTTAGTGTAGGGGGAAAGTTTGTACAGTATAAAAACCATTACGCCTATGGAATGTCCTATCTAAGATAGCAAAACAAACGTGTGTGTGTTCCCTGGTATTCCCAATGTTATGGGGACCAAATTTTCCAACAAGGATAGTAATACCAGTAATTTTTGACCTTGCAGGGACATTTTTTTTTTTTGCTCCACATGAGGAAAAGAGCTTATTAATCATATGAAATGAAGCTTTTTGAAAATGTAAAAATGCAGAAAGTTGTGCTGGGTAGGTTTAGGCGTAGGGGTTGGAAATTGAATATATAGTTTGTACAGTATAAAAACAACTATGTCTATGGAAAGTCCCAATAAAACATGGAAACCTCTGTGTGTGTGTGTGTTTGTGTGTGTGTGTGTGTGTGCGTTTGTGTGTGAAACTGAGTGTAGAGTAAAGAGGATCAGCTGTGGAGGAACCACTGTGAGCCGTTACCCTATCTGACCTTTACAAGCCTCAACTTAAACCGACCCTGCTTGACCACACTTAAACCCATCCTCACCCTCAATGACTAGACACCCTACATACTTTCTACAGCCCTTTCATATAATTTCTTGTTTCTAAAAAATGCAAAGAGGTTTCACACATCAGATTGTGTGTTAGATTGAGAGTGAGGTTGCTGGTGACTCTAAAATTGACCTCAGAGTGATTGATGATAAGAGTTGTGATGACATAGAGCAGGGTTCCTCAATAGGCGGCGCGCGAGAAAAAAACACATTTGGCCCGTGCTAATGTCAAATAGGTTTGATTACGGTAATGTGTATAAGCACGTCTCTGTCACGAAAATTCAAACGCAGCGTCATTGCTTACGTTGCGTAATCACTGGTGCATTTAAAAAGCTCGCGCTGCTCCTCTCGCTCCGTGCCAGTGGACACACACAGTTAGTCTGTCAGCGAAAACAAGGCAAGTGTGAACAAAAGAAAAGTGAACACGGAAAATAGACGACTCAAATGTAATTGGACTGAAAATTTTTGGTTTATTTTGCCTGACCAACCACAACAAAGAAACAAAGAAAGTAAACTGTATGTGAGAAAGTATATAGTGTTTGCATTTATATTATTAGTTACAGAAAGGCAAACTAAAGGCTAATACTTTCTCATTTACCATCAACATTCAGCAAATACACATCTATATCATTAAAACAAATCTCTGAATATCTAATTAACATTTAACATTTTTACACATATACATATACATATATATATATATATATATATATATATCTCGGATTTGGATATGATCCAGGCCGGATTTTGATATGGTGGTATACATGTAGTGCACAATATAGTGGACATGACTGCTGAAGAGGATGATGAAAGTACTGAAAGGGTTGATCATTGGACTTGGAATATTACTTAACTTTGCATGTAGACATATCACCTAGAGTCTGATCTCTCGTCTCTCTGCAGGGTTTGCGTTCCCAGACTGGGCCTATAAGCCAGAGTCCAGTCCTGGCTCCAGACAGATCCAGCTGTGGCATTTTATCCTAGAGCTGCTGAGGAAGGAGGAGTATCATGATGTGATTGCCTGGCAGGGGGACTACGGGGAGTTTGTGATCAAAGACCCCGATGAGGTTGCCAGGCTGTGGGGCGCCCGCAAGTGCAAACCTCAGATGAACTACGACAAACTCAGCAGAGCTCTCAGGTAAGACTCTGTCCGTCATGTTTGTCTTTGCCTTTAAGCGGGTAATTTAATCTGGAACAATTTACAGTACACTTATTTCAGGCACAATCCCCCTTGAGCAGCTTGCGGTTATCTGACTTGTGTACAGGGTTGGAAGCTATAATTTTTTTGGTTACCAGGCCAGGCCAGGCCAGACCAGGCCAGACCTATCAGTACTAAAGCGGCCCAGTTAAAGGCTCTTTGAGGCTCTTTTAATTGACTCAGTTTCTGCAACCACCATTTTGAGCGTTATAATTTATCCCTTCATAATTTTACAAGATGCCTTTCTTTTCCTCCTTGTACTATCTCTGGACCAACATAAGATAATCATTACAAGACATGGTCCAGCTTAGGGGTGTGCCATATCATACACGATAATACCGGTATAATTGTTTGCATGATAAAAAAGTGTCATATCGCGATATCAGTGATATAGTGACGCGATGACGTATGTCACATTCACGTTCCCTAGCGCACAAAAACAACACCTGTCTGAGAGTAAGAACAGCATATCAGCCTCTGATGACGATTTAGTACCTAAACAGGGAGCTAACTTACTTCAATAGTATGGAAGTGGTTTGATTACAAGAGGTCAGACCTCCAACAATTAAGCACATATTTAGCAAAATATGCAAGAAACTGTTACCGTTAAAGGTGGAAACACAACAAACTTGTTTCACCACTCGGCCGATTTTCCTCTTGACCATCCCAGATAAGAGACCAACCGGTCAGTGTCACATCTTTCCGATTCTTAGTTGATCCGTTTTTACCAGCGGCACAGGCAAATCGATAGTGGCTCGTTCTCGCTCTCTTCTCTCCGATGGCGAAGTGACACCCAGCCGCTTCCTCTCTCTCACTCATCCCATTCGCTCTGGTTCAATAGTGCTTTTATTGCGCATAATTTTATTCATTCCCGCAAGTTTCGCGCTCACACCAAAAGCGCTCGACCACTGATCTATATTAGTGGAGCACACGAGCCGCTTCTCAGTCTCAAACAACTTCTGAGTCACTAAAATGATTGGCTTACTGCGCCAAAACTTTCAAATACATACAAAATTATGTAAAAATGTCGAGTATCCAGTTAAACACAGTCAGTTTTGGAACGTTAAATAAAGAACGCATGTTGTGTTACAGTATATTGGGTCCGTGCATAAACTCTTAAAGTGACAGTAGTCCAATATTCCTGCTGCTGTCTGTCATGTTTATCAAAGAACAAAAGACAAATCACTTGGATGTGCTATTTTACATTTGATTACTTTAATTTCTATAGTATTTCTTACCTGAATAGTTATGTTTTCAATTAGGTATTTTATCATCAATGACAGTAGCTCATTGGAAAAGGATGGAAAATGCCCTTCATTGTGTTTGCACTAATAAATGCTGCTGCCTACCAGCTGCAATCACCAATAAAACGTTTTTCCATAAATTTTTCTCTATATCATCATCAATATTGTTATCGCAAATATTCTTGAAATATCGTGATGTAATTTTGAGGCTATATCGCCCACCCCTAGTCCAACTTAAAACACTTCCAACTTTTTAACCATTTACTATTTAAATAGTGGAATCCTTTAGTTCAGTAAAGACTGAGGCCTATTTCTGCTCAGTCTAAATGTAGAGGAACAGAAGCAGCTAAATCATCCAACTCTTGTGTTGCGTTATGGGATTGACCCTGTCGCTGGAGAGTTATAACTTCGTAGAGTCTGATCTCTCAGTAATCCCAGTCCATTTACCTGTGCAGGAGCCGATCTCATTAGAGGACAGACAGGCAAATGTATTCTGAGCAGCCGACGGTTTTAGCCTTCATTCCATTTTCTGACCTGATCTGCATTTACTCATTTGTGCCTTTATTTTCGTCTCTGACTCACCTGCTTTAGCAGATCAGCACTGATCCTCAAAGTGGATGGAGAGTGATCCACTTTCTGCCTTTATTTTGAAGCTTTCTCAGGACAGACCTCGTATGTTAACAGAGTTACGGCACACAAGGGTTCTGCGCCGGATGTAATCAAGCATACACTATTGATTACCATCGGTTCATGTTCTAGTTCAGTCAGACCACTCTTTAATAAAGGGATTGTAGTTCTGTTATTTACTCACCCTCATGTTGTTCTCTATGCATTTCTTTCTTTGGAACACAAAATAAAATATTTCAAAGAACATTGAGGTCCAAACAATACAGAACCTTTCATTGTATGGACAAAAACAGAGAACTTGTAGTGTACCCCAAATCTTAAAAGAATATTTTTTTTAGAAATTGTACTTGCAGACAATACAAAAGAAGATATTTTGAAGAATATAAGTAGCTAAACAGTTGATGGACCACATTGACTTCCATAGTATGGAAGAAAAAAAAAAACTATCTGGAAGTACATGTCAAATTTTAGTTTACCGTAAATGTTTGTCAATATATTTGGAAATATACTTTTACCATATTTCAAAATCCCTGTTTTCACCTGGTATTAAGATTTGTTTTGGTTGATTGGTTCACAAGTGGACGACACTAAATACAGGTGATTTAAACTTTGTCGGCTGAAGAGCCAAATTTGGTTTGAAGACAAAAATGTACCAAGCACAATGTTCTCTCACCATTCCTGATTTTTAACACACACTCACAGTGTTCGCTGTGGTTTTCTAAAAATGATGTAAACTAAAGAAAATGATTTTTTGATTTAAGAAACCTTAACATACATTGTGGCTTCTTAATTATTTATTTGAATGTGCTGTCTATGTTGTTTAACGCACAATTGACTAAAGCAATGATGCAAATCAAGTAACTGCACAGAGACACTCAAAATTGTTTTGCATGGAGCAGTTCCCAATCTTTTGGAGTGTGAGGTTGTTAATGAAGAAGTGGACTTTACTGATTTATTGTCAATTGACATGTTACAATATTTTTTTTGACCGTGATTCATTCATTTGTCAAGTATCTATTAGTATCATTGACTAGGCGTTCATAAGTATTACTAAACCCAGAAGTAAAGCCAGGCTATGCAGGAATAGTGTGTAATGTTGTGTTATGGGATTGGATTTAAGGAATCACATAATGTAATCCAGGACAGTTTGGAGGCAGTTTGAGCTTTCATTAGAAACGAGATTTTGCATGATTGCAAACATTGACAAGATCCTATGTTAACAGTGTACTTAGGGATTAACGCATGTGGGTGGGTGTGTGTGTATCTGTATGTGTTGCTGTGTTTTTTCCATCAGTTATCCAGAAGACATAAACACTGTCTTAAAAGCTCTACCGCTTAGGATAATCCAAGTTATACTCTACTTCTCGTCTTCTCTATTTTTAGCCTGTTGTTTGTTTTTACCAAATAAGATTTTGAGCTTAAATGTATTCTTTTACTAAATAGAAAGTATAATGAGAGTGAAGTGTAAACAGTTTACAGGCAGACAGCTGTGTGTGATGTCACCCTTCCTCTTCACTCTGTTATTACAAATGTGAATGTGTGCCCTGTTCGTACAAATGCGTATTTTGTGTTTGAAAGAAAGTATAACTATGAAGCCAAGCTACTTGCTGCTATAATTTTAAGTGATTTCTCATACACGCACTCACACAGATAAGGGTGCCAGATTGTTATGATTCCAAATTCTAATTTAAGCTTGTACCTTCAGTTGGCTCACCTAGAGAGGATCTGCAATCCTTATGGAATTAGTGGAATTAGTTTTTAAGTTGTCACATAAAAATGCCCTTTTCATATAATCAATAAATATGGAAGAATATGATCAAAAGTACTAAATCCTGCAAGCATCCTGGTAGTATTTCTGCTTTTCTGCAGGCCTCTTTCTAAAGCATTGTGAAGTGTTAAATTGGCATCAGAAAAAATTACTCATTTATGGGTATAATGGTACATGTATTTGTCCCAAACTGTCACGGGGGGCTCGCACGGCAATGCAATGCTGTTTGCTAACCTTTACAACAGGAAAAAATGGAAGAAGAACACACTATCTATGCATAGATATATTTATATATTTACGTGTGGTCTCTCAGCCAACTGTTTCAACCATGAAAAGAAAACAGCTTGAGAATAATATCTCACGTAGCATTACATTTACCTCAGGCAAGTCATTTAGTGTTCACAGCATGTTAGCTAAATTTAACTAGCATTTCACTAAATATGTGCACTACATTAGCTTATATATTCATTGTATTTACTTTACCTGTTAGTAATGTCTTAATTGATATCTGTTTACATAATTCGTCATGAAAACAAGCTATGACAGTAACTGTGTAAATGATTATATTTCAAAAATGATTTGAAGTAGAATAATTTTATAATTAGATTTAGAAGTTACCGAACCATTATGTTTGTATACCGTTACACCCCTACCTTTGATCATTCTCAGCATGAGTTCCTCTCTGTGTTCTGAGCAGGAGATATTTGCATTGCCATCGTCAAGCAGCCGTACATAACTTCTCATATGAGTCCTCTGTTTTCTCTCCTCTCTCTGTGGACCTTAGTCAGAGTAAACGACACATTACTATGATACACTTACAGTGGAAGTCTACAGGGCAAGGCATTAAAAGCAGAAACGTGTAGGCTGTATTTTTGTTAAAGTGCTTACTTTAATTCTTCGGTACAAATATGTGTAATTTGAGCTATAAAGTTAGCCAAATTGTCTCCCACTTATCATGAAAAACGTACAAGGTTTACATGACTGAAGAAATATTGACTTTAACTCTGAAGTCTTGTGACTTGACCTGTGAAACAGTGTGTATTGTAATGTTTTTCCCAGTGCAATACCCTAGAGACTTCCATTGTAAGTGTTATTGTAAACACAATGTTTATTATACATATTTTACACTAGGTATCAATTCGTTAACATTAGTTGAAGTCACAACAGATCTTTTTTTTCTCCATGTTGTGAGGTAGAATGAGGACATGGTTCTATCTATTGGTTGTTGATTGGAATTTGAGGTGTGAGCATTGCACTGAAAAATAAAAGCAAGCTTGCAGTTGATTGCAGAGGACAGGGTTTAAGTGGACTAAATGATTGGAGAAGTCCATTCACCAGAAGAAGTTATGACATTTTATTTACTCATTACCAGGTCAAGAAAAATGTTTAAAACAACGTACATGCAACACGTACATTGATGAATCATTCACAATGAGATCTTGAATGCTTTTACAAGGGTGAATTTTCATTTTAATGCAATAGGTAATATCAGTAATAATAACAAATGCTTTTAAAGTATTAGTCAATGTTAGTTAAATTCTACATATGCTAATACATTTTTAACATTTCAAGTTGTATAAATTAACATTAACAGCTAATGGATTAATTGATATTAACAAATTTAACCTTAATGTGTTGCTTTTTATTTTAACCTGTGCAGCTTCAACTACTTTAAACATTCCTGTAAGACGGTACAGTTTTGTTCCTCTTCTTTTTTTTCCCTCTTGTCTTATTTCCTCTCCTCCATTCTTTATTTTCTCTTACGATGTCAATGACTCACTGCCATTCCTCCACATCTACACCGCCTCCCTACCCCACAATCCCACACTCTACTCCTCCATCTGATTCATACCTTCAATCTGACACTTTTCAACTCACAACAGGGCTTTCACATTCAACCCTGTACATTTGTGATGTCCCTTTATTCCAGAACAAACGCTCCTTTTCAGACATTTCTTGGCCACTCTATGGCATGTATAAAAGTCTTGGTTAATGCTCTAATCCTGACTGGAATTTGACTTGATGTTGGTGGAGTTAGGGGTGTTGTTTTAATTATGTTCTCCTGCCAACGGCCCGCTGGGACTCGACTCATCACCTTCCTGCCACACGCGTGTGGAAATTCTGCAAATGTGGAATTCTATTGTCCCACTGTTGATGTTCCACTGAACATCAGGACATTTCCCGTCTGGCTGTGGGCACAATGGACGCCCAACTACTCATTCCCTTGCTTATTAGATTTTATCCCAGTTTTGTCTAAATTGTTCCAACTACAGAAATCACCAGAGCATGTTTATTTAAGCTCATAAGGGCTAAGAATTTTTAGTTTACAAAGCCAACTGAGTGAAATTTTAGTCATGTGATCTGTTTGAATGCAGTCTGTCATCATTACTTACCTTCATGTCATTCCAAAACCATATGACTTTTTTATCTTCAAAAGAAGATATTTTAAAGAAAGTTTTAACTGCTTTTAGCATATAATGAAAGTCCATAGGGTCCATATCTTCCCTCAAACTTTTCTAAACCTTTTTCCTTTCATTACTAACAGGAAGTCAAAGTGCTTTGACAAAGTCTTTCTTTCTCTGTCATCATATTAAACATGCCTGTGATGTTATTTTGATATCAGGCGCTCTCAATGCAGTCATCATCAGAACTGATGTGATGTTGATTGAAGTGGCCGGCCATGATTTCTTCTTCACTCTTTGGAGATTTGATTAAGATTGACTGTGTGTGTGAGTGTGTGTGTGTACTTGTGGAAAGAGTGGGTCAGAGGCCTTGTCCTACAACAGCTCTCTTTGTTTGGAGGAGGATGACGACATGCGCGTGTGTGTATGCGTGTGTATTTGAGGGCAGTTTTGGGTCTTATTGTCAGGGACAGAATGAGCTCTTTATTAGCTCAGTGGGTGGAGATACACACATACACACGCTAGTGCAACAGTGACACGCGCTAACACACGCAGCATACAAAACATGATGTTTATCTCTGGCTTCTCAATAGAGCTTATGGATGGAGTGGATCTCACTGTCCGTTTACCATCCGCCCTAGAGCCACACAGACCCATTTATACCCCACTCCATCTCTTCACTTTTTTCCCCCACTGTCCTCTCTTGCCTCACTCACACTTTTACTGTCCAAATGAGGACTTCTATTCTTTATATAAAGCTTATTTTAAGAACTGTAAACTATCCCTATCCCTACCTTTTAATAGAAAACTCTTTAGATTATAAAAGGACTGTATTCCTTTTATGAATTGTTTTCCAAATGGGATGTGTCCAACAGTGTTGGGCGTAACGCATTACAAGTAACGCAAATTACGTAATCAGATTACTTTTTCAACTAGTAAAGTAAGGCATTATTTTTAGTTTTACAACAAAATATCTGAGTTACTTTTTAAAAAAAGTAACACAAGTCAGTCTCTCAATGGGAACTAACACCTCTCCTGTCTCCATGTTGAGAGAAATTGGGAGTACGGTTGCACTTTCTTAAGCCTGAAGCTTATTCGTTTCACTTTTGGTGTGAAAGAGTCTTTACATTTGCCAAAAATAGAACTTTTATTTTTTTTATTTGTTTTTTTATTAAAAATCCAAAAAGCAAGCACAGCCCAGGTGAGAAAAATGAAGGTAAAAAGTTTCCATAAAAAGTAACTAAGTAACGCAATTAGTTACTTTTTCAGGGAGTAACTCAATATTGTACTTTTAAGAGTAACATTCCCCAACACTGGTGCCCAAATGTCCCAGTAGTGAAGTTTTATCATATTTACTACTTTCTGGGGACAAATTTGCCCCAAAAGTACAGCTAATATATAAAAATGGAAATGTGTTGGGCCTTCTTTTTATTTTCATAAATTTGTGAGAATAAGTTTTCAGGCATTTGTGAGGATATTTTTCTAGGGATATTTTCAGATTTTTTTGGATATTTTGTTGGATGTTTTTAGAATATTTAGTGATGATGAACACAGAATTCTTGACATTTTTGCAGAATTATTAAAAAAGAAAAACTGAAATATCACATGGTCCTAAGTATTCAGATTTGCTGTGACACTCATATATTTAACTCAGGTGCTGTCCATTTCTTCTGATCATCCTTGAGATGGTTCTACACCTTCATTTGAGTCCAGCTGTGTTTGATTATTCTGATTGGACTTGATTATGAAAGCCACACACCTGTCTTTATAAGACCTTACAGCTCACAGTGCATGTCAGAGCAAATGAGAATCATCAGGTCAAAGGAACTGAGCTATCGGGGGAGAAGAGTCTTGGTGAGAGAGGTAAAGAAGAACCCAAAGATCACTGTGGCTGAGCTCAAGAGATGCAGTCGGGAGATGGGAGAAAGTTGTAGAAAGTCAACCATCGCTGCAGCCCTCCACCTGTCGCAACTTTATGGCAGAGTGGCCCGTCGGAAGCCTCTTCTCAGTGCAAGACACTGAAAGCCCACATGGAGTTTGCTAAAAAAACACCTGAAGGACTCCAAGATGGTGAGAAATAAGATTCTCTGGTCTGAGGAGACCAAGATAGAAGTTTTTGGCCTTAATTCTAAGGGGTATGTGTAGAGAAAACTAGGCACTGCTCATCACCTGTCCAATACAGTCCCAACAGTGAAGCATGGTGATGGCAGCATCATGCTGTGGGGGTGTTTTTCAGCTGCAGGGACAGGACAACTATTTGCAATCGAGGGAAAGATGAATGCGGCCAAGTACAGGGATATCCTGGATGAAAACCTTCTCCAGAGTACCTCAGACTGGGCCGAAGGTTTACCTTCCAACAAGACAATGAAAGCACACAGCTAAAATAACGAAGGAGTGGCTTCACAACAACTCCCTGAGTGTTCTTGAATGGCCCAGCCAGAGCCCTGACTTAAACCTAATTGAACATCTCTGGAGAGACCTAAAAATGGCTGTCCACCAACGTTTACCATCCAACCTGATAGAACTGGATAGGATCTGCAAGGAAGACTGGCAGAGGATCCCCAAATCCAGGTGTGAAAAACTTGTTGCATCTTTCCCAAAAAGACTTAGTTTTGAAATGCAGAATGGAAATGGCTGTATTAGATCAAAAGGGTGCTTCTACTAAATACTGAGCACAGGGTCTGAATACTTAGGACCATGTGGTATTTCAGTTTTTCTTTTTTAATAAATCTGCAAAAATGTCAAGAATTCTGTGTTTTTCTGTCAATATGGGGTGCATTAATGAGGAAAGAAAATGAACTTAAAGGATTTTAGCAAATATATATATTATAAAATACATTATAAAAATAAAAATATTTTTTTAATTTAATTTTTTTGTAGTTTTTGTAAGGATATTTTCAGAAATATGCGAGGAAAGTTTGTGAGGATTTTCCCCCCTACATTTGGTCCTCACAAATATAGCGCAACAAGTACATGCATCACAGGAAAAAACTGCACAATGTACTTCATCAGCATCTGACTGATAATCCTCTTCCCCTCTCTCTCTTTTCTTCTTTCTGTCTCTTTTATAAATCAGGTTGTTCAGGCCCTGATTTGCGAATTCCTGGAATCAGTGTAGTGTTTGTTCAGCTCCTGTATTCCCGTCAGTCACAGAATATTGACTCTGAGAGCTTTTAATAATCTGCTGTTTAATCCAAGTCCTAACCCAGTGAAATCTGATTGTTTCCCGGAAATCTGCTCGACTGTACCACCTAAAGTCATTTAGTCACCGGAAAATATGTATCTGCCAGCATCTTTTTTGGTCATTTTATATCCTATCCTTTGAAAATTGGTCAACACTCACAGTTTCTGTTAGACCAGCCACCAGCATGTGGGTTCAGGGGTGTGTAAGTGTGTGACAGAAGAAGGGTTGTTGCCACTAGATGCAGATGCTCAAAGAATCCTTTCTTCTGCTTTGAAGTCAGTTCAAATGCTCTTTAAAGTGTGTTTGAGAGAGTGGGTACACATATAGTCGTGTTTGGTGGGCGGCACTTTCACACACACTCTAAATTTGTAAATAATCTTTGGAGTGTGTTTACAAGAAAATACTATTTTAGTGGTTATAATTCTAATTTTACATTTAATTCAATGGTTTACTTGACTTTCTTTGTAATTGTTTGTAACATTTACTAGCAATTTGAAAATTGTATTTACAGCATTTCTTTCAGTTCACTGTTCTGTGTCAGAGTATGACTTAAGATATTTATTCTTTGTAAAGAAGTTACATTATGCAGCTTTGCTTATCTTGTTTTACTTGAAAACAAGATAAACAGTTATTAAACTTTTTGTGAACCCTTTTTTTTTTTGCAAGATCTTTACTCACATGTGTTAGGGTCAAGAGTCAAGAAGCATTTATTTATCATTTACATAGTTAACACTGTTAACTGTGCATTGAAATGCTTGTGACGAGGCTCAGACACACAATGACAATAATTGGACCATAAATAATCACATGCAAAAAAAGTAAAACATGAAAATACAAAATTATAGACATAATTGGAGGGAAATATCTAGTTATCTAGTACAATTTTTTTTTTTAATAAAAATTAATAAAAATGTAGTTTTAAACACACCCAGTTTGTTGAAATGTACTTTGTTTTCGGGTTGGTTTTGATGGTTTTGAAAAATGTTTATACCATTTTCAAAAAAATATTATTGAAAAATTGATTGATTCTGAAAATGTCATGTGGTGTAACCATCAAGTAAAAGTAATATGTTTTACACTTTGAAAAAAGGTGTGTGCACATCGTAATCATTTTTTTTTTCAAAGTTAAATTTTGCTTTCACAAACATGAATATTTTTTATTCATAAATATCATTGCATTTTGAGAGGTCGCACCACATGACATTTTCCAACCTAATCTAACCTTTCCTTGTTAGTAAAAGGTCAAATTTTAAGAGACTTTTTGATCTTGACACACAGCCATAAGGGTCAGCAGTGGTCTATTCTATGATGTAATATCAGTTTTATAGACAAGATTCATATCAACATCAGCTTCATATCAAGAAAAGTACAAATTATGACAATTCAAGAAAAACCCCAGCTGTCACATACTACACTGACTGGTTTTCACCACAGAAAGCACAATGTACTGCAGTTTAAGGTTTAACCTGTGCCGAGGAAACCAGCCCCATGCTATGTAGAAAGCACATTCTATGATGCCATTGTTGTGACTGTGCGACTTTTTCTAAGATTCAGTCATTTCTGACAGCCACAGAAATAAGTGGTACTTTGCCTGGCCTGTTGAATGGAACGTCACAGTTCAGGATGTCATCATTAGAGCGTTCCTTCACCTCACCTCTGCATTTTCATCTGCCATCCAACATATAAGCTCAGGTTACCACCTCCAGCCAAACAGTGCAGAAGTAAGTGGATTGTGTTAGCTGGATGTCTATCCATGCAAACACTGCTGCTGCTGCTGGTGTATTTGGTAGGCATGCTAATCCACAGCTGTCTCAAGTATATTTTTATCTCACTGTGTGGCTCTAAGTGTTACAGTGGGTCACATGATCGCCGATCACCTGCTTGAATCTCTGTCTTTGTTAATAGTTATTTTTAAGGTGCGTTCAGCATATGCTGTGGTGCCCGTTGTCACACGCTTTTCATGTCTGGTGGTTGTCGGCACATACTTAGTTAAAAAAAAATTCTGCTTGCCTGAACCTGAGGGGAAAAGGGAACTCAAATCATTTTGACCACAAATCAAACACATTTACACACGCTAACATCTTCATCTGACCACAAGACTGTATCTGTCTGTCTCTGCTTAATCTCTACAGACAAGACTGTCTGAATTTACACACACACGCACACACACACACATACACATGCAGGGTGAGTAAATGTATCCTCTACGCATTTAAAAAGCTCAGTGTCAGCATGTTCCCTGAAACATGCCATTCACTGAGAATTGTGGCTTGAAGGTTATTAAGTGCAAGATGAATCGTTGTCACAGGAATTTACACACACACTTGTACAGGTCTGTAAGAAAAATGCAGTGTTATTGGAGTTACATAAATAGATGGAGGGTTGTGAGGAGTAGAGAGATGTTATGTAAAGAGCTGGGGAAGGACAAAGGTTAATATATAGATGGGAAGGGAGAGAGAATGGGATTATATAAGGGGATTAAGAAAGGAGAATTTATCAGTGGGTTATAGTATTATATAAACTGCCAATATTGACCAGAGACGTCCTAACATTACCTCCCATCACACAAATATACACAAACAATATATACAAACTCATATTAATTTTTCTCCCTTTCTGCCACTCTCTCATATATCCGCATTGAACTGAATATATGTATATATATATATATATATATGTGTGTGTGTGTGTGTATATAGTATGTGTATATGTATGTATGTATATAATATTAAATGCTATATAAATGCATATGCACACATGTAATATAGAATTTGAGTAAAAAGTAATTTAAATATTTAGATGATAGTGTCTTAGTATTTAGTTTGTTCCCCTTTTTGTATTTTATTGACAGAAGCACTCAAGCTGTTCTGTCAAACCTGATCTTCATGAACTGAGTTCATGATTTTTCCAAAAAAAACATTCTTGTTTTTTGTACAAGGAGTTCACATGATCAGTGTCACACATTTAGTTATTTGATTAGTGAACAACAAATAGATCAGAATCTGGAATAATTTTTATTGATTTTTCAGCACAGCGTTTGTTTGTATGTAGAATAGCTCAACATATTATTTCCAGGTTTAAATTTGATTTCTGTGTGGACTGCTTGTCTTTGTGCAGGTATTATTACAACAAGAGAATTCTACATAAAACTAAAGGAAAACGCTTCACCTACAAGTTTAATTTCAACAAGCTGGTCCTGGTCAACTACCCTTTCATTGACATGGGGTCTGCAGGTACAAAACGATCACACACACATCTCATATATTTATTTACACAATTAAATACAAAACACAGCCAAGACCTCCTTCCTGTTGTGTTTGTCTCTCCATAGGAGCGGCTGTTCCTCAGAGTGCTCCACCGGTTCCTACAGGTCCCCATTTCCGTTTCCCTCCATCCACTCCATCAGACATGCAGGTGTCCGAGGTGCTGCGCTCCCCCAGCAGTGAGGAGCTGCGCAGTCCCGGGATGTTCAGTGGTCGCCGCATCGCCCGTGGGTCCGTCTCCGACTGCAGTGATGGAACTTCTGTCAACTCTGAGATTGAAGATGGGAACGGAGGTACGTCAGAGGAGAGAGTGACTGAAAGAGTGGCCGAGAGAGGAGGAGGAGGCGGTGGCGGTGGTTTTCGAGGTGCCATTCACCCTCGTCTCTCTCACGAAGCTATGTTCAGGATGTACGGGGGACCAGGCGGTCACAGAGGTCATCGAGTGTCAGAGGTCGGACACAGGGTTCATCCTGAGCCTCTCTCACCATTCACCGTTTCACCTTTGCCTGGTCCAGGAGGGCCAGGCCTGTTGGCGCCTCCTCTCTCACCAGCTCTCTCCTTGACCCCAGGCTCTCACCTGACCTACACTCCCTCCCCTACCCTGTCGCCCATGCCTGGCTCCATCTTCAACTTCAACCCAGAGGACATGCAGCGATACCTGCAGGCTCATACCCAGAGCGTCTACAATTACCACCTGAGCCCTCGTGCCTTCTTTCATTACCCAAACATTATCGTTCCTCAGCCTCAGCGCCCTGACAAAGGCATGCCCGGACCCCAGGCCTGTGAACGCGGCCCTGCCGAGAGGCCCTCAGTGCTCAACAGCCATCACTCTAGCCTCCCGCCGCCTCATGCCCACCCTATTCACCACCACCTGGGAGAGGAGCAGCACCATTCTCCCTTCAAGTTCAAGCTCCAGCCTCCACCACTGGGCCGAAAACAGCGCGACGGTCAGGGTCGACAAGGCTCGCTTTCCTCCACATCTACATCCGGTCTGGGCTCTTCATTGTCGTTTGGCAGTGACCTCAGTTCAGCCAGTGGATCGGGGCTGGTGTCCAACTCCTCCTCAACTGGCTCGCTAAATAGCGCTGGCTTGCCCAAGATTAAGGTAATCAGGAATTATGTTCTGTATGATTACATGCACAGTTTAGTTTTTTTCCGACTTTTCATTCCTTGTTTTTTTTTTTAGTCAAACTTTGCAAAAATCGGACTGCGATGATTTTTTTTTTTTTTTTTTTTTTAGTTAACCATTTACATTATGTTTTAAAAAGACCATTCCAGGCCTGTTCAGACCAAGGATGATAAATACAACTATATTGTTTTAATATTCATTATAATTCTATGAGAATAGCAGACTTGTAATGATAACGACACAGAGGAACAATATTGTTAAAATCACTTTCCAAAAAAGATTTTATCCATCTGATGAATGATGAAAACTTAATAAACAGAATTTCTTGTCTTTTGGTCTACACGCTAATATAGTTTTTTATAGCTATATTTCTCTTTCTTGGTGTGAATGGCCTTGACTATTTTAGTCCAACTGAAATTTAACTTAAATTGCATTTAAACGTACTGATGGTTGTCCACATTGTTACAAGTTCTAATAATGAATAAATGCATCTCTAATAAATCCTTGACAAATCTATATATTGAACTAATTTAATATTTCGACTGCTAGGTTTAACAAGGACAAGCAATCCATTTAGCTACTCAAACTTAAGGAATAAAAAAAATCTGCATCAGATTGGTTAAATTAATAAAAATGTGGTAAAATTACTTTTTTGTTTCATAGTCGTATCAGTTCCCACAGTTCTTTCAAAAGTGTCATTTGCAAGCCTGGACAACTGATATAAATGAGTAAAGTAAGGTGTAGTTATGCTCAGTTATAAAGGATTTCTTCTCCTGGAAATTACGCTAGTGTGAAAACTACGTTTTTAAACATCCTTATCCAGTCATCACAAATATCTGGGGAAGTCATGGAAAGTCATTTTTCAGTAACACCCAAAACACTAAATCCCCTCTGTCTCTCTACAGGTTGAGCCCATATCTGACATTGAATCAGAAGAGGAAGTCGAAGTGACTGACATCAGTGATGAAGAAGCTGATGAAAGAGACGAAGAGTTTTCAATTTTCCCTTCTCACTACCATAAACATCATCATCATCATCATCACCATCAGCATCAGCATTATCCTCACAACCAAAAGCACCAACGGCCCAATGGCACTGATGCCGGTCTCCACCCAGATGAGGACTTGGAGGAAGAGGTATTCAAAGCTCCCGCCCCTCCACCCTTCCTCGTCCCTCCCACCTCTTCCTCAGGTGATGTTCGCCGCGGTAACCCCGTTGTGAAGAGCGAACCCGTAGAGCCTGCGGACATGCAGCTGGCATCCGGTGGGCTGCCACAAATGCACTCCCAGTGTATCCCACTGAAGCTCCGGTTCAAACGGCGCTGGGACCAGGACCAGCACATGGAAGAGGCGGAGGACAAGAAAGTGAGAGGAGAAGAGAGGGGGAGAGAGAGGAACGGGATTGTGGAGGAGAGTGGGAGTGGCAGTGGGAGCGGAGAGGGAGAAAGCCCACCTCCTCTCGCTCATCACAGAGTTAGCGCCGAGCTCCACCGAGCTACGGCACAGCTGTCACTGGAGAACAAGGACTGCTGATACACTTCGACACACATAGACGACTGCTGATACACAACTCTACAACTGCTGATGGACCCACACTCAAATGACTGCTGATACTGACAACAGTAATACTGACACATACACTGCACACTTAGACTAACTGACCCTTGCTTAATCGAATCCTGCTCCCCAGGCTACCCTCGTTCCCCCGCCGCCCTCAACTTCAGCCGAGGGGCTCGCGTTCCAGTACATCTAAGTGTGACCGTGATGATGAATGAGTTCACCCACGTGCCCCAGCGACCCTCAGGAGTGATGAACTTTGACCTTTGGCACTAGAGAATATTTTATATTTTTAGAAGAGAATTTTATTTTGCAAAGTGCCTGTGAGATATCCCTCAAACCCCCACGAGGAGACCTAGAGATGGGCATCAGAAGGACTGGTCTAGTTTGAGGGACTTGATCTTCATCTCCAGCAGCCCAGCATTATTTTCCTCAGTGACAGACTGTGATCAGTCTCTATGTGATGTGGTGGGATACAAATGCACAGAAAGTCACAAACAGACACTGTTCTAAAACCAGCCTGGTCAGAAGTCCGAACCCTCAGGGACAAAACCCCTCAACACGCACACATACACTCAGACATGATCCCCTTCTTGTTCCCTGTATGAAGCGTGTGTCTGATTCGAGTGCGAATGTGTGTGTTTTGAAATCTAGCTGTGTGTAAGTTCTCAGGATATCTCTCCCTCCTGTCCTTTTCTATCTAAATCAGCTCACCTTAAAACTTTTACGCTCTCTTCCATTCTCTTTTTTTTCCCTCTGGGACCATACCTGAATCGCTTTCATTCCGTCGGGACGAAATGACTCAGGCGTAACATGCGGTTCAGAGACCATACTCTTAAATCTCTTAAATGGCTACTTTCTTAGTCTTTGAAATGACAGTCTGAAGGTGATACACATAAGAGAGTTTATAACAAGCATCCCTTGTATAGTCAGTCCTATAGTGTGAACTAAACCAGCATCTCTCTCTTTCTCTCTCTCACACACACACACACACACATAAGTTTGTACAGTGATTCACTAGGACTCAACTATTTTGGCACTTGATGTACCCATTAAAACCAAGTGCCAATTCTGTCCTGATTTACTGTCCACAGTCCTTTAGCCATATTACAACAGCCACAGACCCTTATGAGATCTTTCTGTGGTCTGGCGGAGGTGAAAAAACAGTTTCAATCTATAATCTCAAACATTTAAATACTAACGTAATTATAGAAAATCAGTAGAAAACATTTGGCCAGAAGTACATGTGCAGTACATGTACACACACACACACACACACACACACACACACTGCCTCTTATGCCTTGTTTAAATAGCATGTCTGAAATGGAAAAAAAAATCTTAAAAAAAAGAGCAGTATACACTCAATATACCTTAATATATTACGTGTTAAACATACTATAAACAGAAAGCATAGCATTAACTGATATATCAATTTGATAGGGTTTTGTAACAGATTTCATTTCGAGGGGAAAGTTGAGTCTTCTCCTCAGGGATAATGTTGCAGTTTGGGTAAGGGAGGAAAATGTTGCTTTTCTTATCACGTTAATAAAAGGTAGGGAAGAGGGAGCGAAAGACTAAATTGTACACAAGACTCTAACAAAGCACGAGAGCTTTGCACCACAGATGATGTGGCACATTCGGTTCTTTAACCAGCATGCACCTCCTCGACATCCTGTTCTCACTGCCACAACTGATTTGTGTGTGTGTGTGTGTGTGTGTGTGTGTTTGATAGAGACTGCAGGTCTCTGTGCATGTATGTTACACCACACCCAAGGCTGTAATTGTTTTGAAATCTTGCATCGTGAACCTCATAAACCTGTGTGCACTAAAGCCATGTGGAAGGATGCGAGACATCAACGGGGTGGCCAGTGGACACTAGTCATGATATAATGGTTTTCCAGTGACAGGAAGTATTTGTATCATGTCTGAAGTGTCTCTGATACCTAAAATGATACATTAGACAAAATTGGACTGGTAACGGTGTCACCTCCTCAAAGTTTTGAACTTTTTCTAGCTGCCTTACTCCCCCTTCAGCCAGAATTGATTATGTTTAAGATCTCCTGCTTTTCTTTTTCAATGAGTCAAGTCTTTAAGTAGGGTGCACTTATTTTACACCCGGCATACCTCATAATGTGAGAGGTGGAGCTAAATTGAGATTGGGTGAGCAGTATTGACCAGTGCAGTCTGTTAACTTTTGTTTGGGCACAAAGTGAGTGCATTGTTTTTCTTTAGGAGGGAAAATATTTGTTTTCTCTTAGGCTGCTGTCATTGGTTTTCCCAGGATGTCACTTTTTTTTTTTTTATAAGTCAAATAATTTTTTTTGTTCACCCGAACTGCTCCTGTTTATTTGCTCTCTGATGTCAGTGTTGCTGTTCATCCTAATTATTATTATTATTAGTTATCATTATTTTGTTGACATTTTTTCCTCATGTTGTAGTCATGATTACATTGTATACAATACTGTAAGAGATCCTTTTAAGAATGTTTCCCAAACCCTGCCTTCCCACGAGCAACCCGACAGTGTGTTTAGTGTAACATTTAAAATTTTGTAAATTAACGTAAAACTGTAACATTAATATGGGTGGTTATTGTGGAGAGATATAGGATGGAGGAAGGGCATTCAGGGGAGGATCGGGCTTATGAATTGTACTCAAGTCATGTCATGTAATTGTTATTTTGTAGTGTTACTGATTTCTTGCTCTTGTAAATTTTTTTCATCGGGGGATTGTATGATTTTAAAAGATATATTGTGTATTGTTTTATTGTGTAAAAGTCTCTATCTCTCTCACTTTCTTTCTCAAAATTTATTTCTGTGGTTCCATAATTCATAATAACAGGTTTTAATACCATGATGTAACATTTTAATTCCTCCTTTATTCATTTTTGTGTTCTTTTTTCAGAATTGTAATTAAAATGTAATCAGGGTCAATTAAACTGGTTAAAAGCCATCTGGTTTCTGCAACTTTTATTTACAGCACAGATTAGTCCATTTTAGTCATATGAGTAAAATCTCCTTTCCAGAGTTTTGCAGTGTCTTTCTTGTCTTCCGTGTGTTTCTGTACCTCAGGCCGCACATCTGTGGATCTAGGCTAAATAAACCTGGATGATTGCAATATAAACATGACAAAAACTACTAATTTCAAATAAATGAATAAAAATGAAAAAGTAAATGCATATAATTCCATGCAAAGCAACATGCTTTAGTTTATACCATTAGTATTTAATCCTCTATAAATTTATGTTGTGTATTCAGCCTGTTGATAACAGATAACATAGACTCTGTAAGACTGACCTCTGCTGTCTGAAGAGCAGAAGTACAAGCGTTAAAATCACCATTGATTTTTTTTTTGACCAACCATTTTGCACACACACACACACACACACATTACATATATATATATATATATATATATATATATATATATATATATATATACATATATATATATATATATATACACACTAAACATTAACAATCTATTTAATCAATCAAAAAATTTAGTTGTATTGTGATTGTATTACGAAGGGCCGGTGCACGTTGAAATAGCTGTAAACCTTCTCAGTTTTTTTATTATTGTAAATGCCTGTGAAACCGGTTCAAATTTACCATTTTAAGTGAATTTTGAACTTGACGTTTTCTGATAACCTACTAGTAACGTTTTGTATCCACTACTGGTTTAACATGCAGAGCAGTAATTTCAGTTGACCCATTGTGAGATTCAAATGAAAGTGTAATTTCTATTTCTGTGTTATTTGTATTTCTGCCTCTGGTTCATCACATAATCCCCATCATTTTTTGTTTTGTCACATTCTCTGCCTGTCTTCTCCTTTTTACTTATTTTATCGCCTCGGTTGTTGGGAGCTAGAAAAGGGAATAAGGTTCCCTGTGGCACAGTGGGAGTGTGGGGAAGAGGGATTGATGTATGACAGCTGATTGACAGCATTGCAGAGCCAAAATAAAGGGGTCATCATCATGGTGGGGATCAGGTCAAAGGGCATTGCCATGGGGAGAAGCGGTGCTAATAAGGGAGTATGGCACTTTAAGATATTTGAGTAAACAAAAAGTGCTTTTATTTTGAATGATCTCTTTTCATTTTTTTTAATCAGTGAAAATATATATATATATATTTTTTTAAAAGTGCCGTACCTTGGTTATTTCAATCCCTCTACTATTCCACCACACCGTGGCGCGTGCACGTATGTGGATAGTTTTGTGCATTTCAACATAAAACCGACAGAGGTCGCTGTACATTGCTAACATTTAAGGATTGCGCTTGAGAGTACTTGATTCCGTCTACAACAGCGATTATGTAACGACTTCTTTGCTTCTCGAAGGAGAATCACAACCAACATTCATTCTGTGAATGTAGATGCACGCTTTAACGCGTCCATGTGTCTGAATATGACGTTGTATTCTATTTAACTCAACTGAACCAATATGTAAAAACAAAAAGATTAAAAACTGTATTTTTATTTCAACGCAATTAAAAAAAAGTACTAATTTTCCTACGTGTTTTACAAAAAGTGGCTTATGTCACATTCATCAGTCACTAGGATGTTGTCCTACTACGCATCAAGCATGGGGTTAGGCGAGTACGTCAGGCCACGCCCCTGCCGTCCAGCTGGTGGCAACATGCTTGATGACTTCATCGCTGAGTTTGATCATTGGATAGTCGACGCGGCCCTTCTGGCCAATCATACAGCCGCTCGATGACGTCACCTCCAAAATCCTGCAAGGGTTGTATGGATGGGGCGGGGCACAACGGCACGTACGTTAGAGACAGCGGAATCCGGCGCAAGGATTGGCTCTCCCACACGAGGTGAGGGGCTGTTGCTGAGAGAAAAGAGAGGCAGAGTAGAAAAAAACGAGAGCAGGAGCGTCAACAGTGTCCATCCCGTGTATTCACAAGCATAGTAGTGTGAAAGTGCAACGGTTAGTCTGGGGAACGTTATTGTGATTAACCATTAACCATTTCTATTTCATCCTCAGAATTTGACTAAATTTCTTGAATTTAGCAAACAGTATTAAGATGAAAAATTACGGGTTGATTAACTTAGAGACATCTCTTACAGTTCAGGAAAAGCTACTGATTTCAGGGTGATGTGTTGCGCCGTAGTTTGTGGTAAACACGGACCTTTATTTAGGGAGCGAAAACTCGTACCCCGTTATTGGCCAGCGCTTCTTGAACACTCCCTAGCGCCCGCCCACACCCTGTTCCTATGGTTCCCAGCGCGCGCATTGGATACTGTAAGTTTTGGAGCGAGCGCCGGCTTGCTATCTAGCCTCATTGCGATTGAGCCGAAGTGCCTGTCAATCAAATGGAATAAGCCACCGAGAAACGCCTCTGAGTTTGTGCTGTCACATCCATAGGTTACTGTATCTGTCAGAGCGCGCTGATTGGCCAGGCGGGCCAGCTGTTAGTGGTTCATTCACCATTTTGTGACTGTAGTGGAAAAGGGATTCATATAGTTTTTAATCCCTGTCTGAGTTGCTGTTGGGAGGGGGGCAAAGATGTTTTACGGAGGACCGATATAAAGTAAAATTCCCGACAGACAGAAGACATGGATGGACGTTGCACGCCACTTCAGACGAAAGGAGAGAGCCAATCTGCAATTTGCTCCGTAAATTCAACGGTTACCTCCTAAGTATTTCTGCTGTTTTGGTAAGTAGTTATTACTCAAAGGAACCTACTGCTAATATTAGTGGCAAACCGTATTGGAGACATGACTGTTGTGTGCAAAAGACAAATGGAGAACAAACCAGCTCACTAAAATATCAAGGAAGGACCCAGAGCAAGAAGACGGGAGGGGGTGGGGATGCAGAGTTAAACTTCGTCAAATGTTTTAAAGACAGCGTTCAAACCTTATTCAATAAAGTTATTCATTTCCGAATTGTTTTGCCTGAATGACATGTGAGTTTGAGCAACTTGAGCAGAGCAGACTGGCACTCATGCACTGCGTTACGCACTGGCAGGATTACGCTCGAGGAAGGATTGCACTACCTACAGTACTAGCGAGTAATAACGTCACGGCGCCGATGTAAAAACAAACAAATTAACAGTTCACACTGTTACTCGGACTTACTACGCGCTGTCATCGGCTCACTACCAGGACGGCTCGTAAAGGTGGATAATTTGCAACTTTTGCTGCATGTACGTTCTTATTGACATGAAGAACCTTTGCGTAGTGTGTGTGTAAGTACGAGTGTGTTTGAACACGTTTTATATCTTTCTTTTACTCTCTTACAAGGCCCTGCTCGTCCAATTTAGCTGTTGCGGAGTCCTTGGCATAGTACTACTCCCGTGCCGTGACATTGCGAAGCGCTGCGAGTACTAGTACTACCACCGGCGGCTTTCGTGCGCACTCTGACGGTACGCTTTTTATTGTTGTGCATTATTTCAGCGGCTTACCTCACAGTCCATGCCTTTCGCAAGACGTCCTTATAGGGTTATAAAAGAGCCTTTAATCCGAACAACAGTTTTGTAATCAATTAATATTGTTATCAATATTTTAAAAGTGCCGTTCAGTCCTCACGGGCCTCCTTGAATATAGTCGTGTTGACACAAGTGGGTTCATGTTACACTGTTACTCTGAGATTTTGTCATTTTAAGAGATGCACGTAAATACAACGCACTCTGCTGTTAAAGAGTGTGTCCATAATGATGGCTCAGTTTGCCTGCATTAACACCATCCGTCAATTCATTTTTCATCAGGTCATGTGTGCCACTTTGAACGCTTTTTAGTAATAGTAGGTGTGTGCCACTGAGACATTCGCCACTTTGGGTCAGGGTGGAAAAATGAGTGATATGCTTCCATGTCTGACTGATGGTGGTGGAGTGTTTATAGGATGTTGTTTTGGGCAGCCTTGTTTCTACGTCACTCACTACATGTACTGCTTCAGCATCCACACGTTACGCACTTGGTACATGTTTAATGGAAATGTTTAGCTACTGATTTGAAAGTGTTTGAACTTATTTTTTGAGCGTAAACTGCTCGACTGCTGATTTTTCAAAGAGTGTGGCATGTGTCCCTGAAGCCCGAGTGTGTCGTCTCTTGAGTTTCTCCATGTTTTTACTGTTTCATGTGTGTGACTGTAACACCCCCTTGGTGACCCACTTTAAAGTCCAAATAAAGCAGGTAATACAGTTGGAAACGGTCAGGTTTTTTGGGAAGAAGGAAGTCATAGCACCCATGCATGCCCCTGAGCTGCACGGCACTGCACTGCTGCAGCCCTGCATCCTCCTGAATGCCCCAGAATGCACATTTGCAGAACAATCTGTGAATGAGCACAAAATGAGTGTTGATACGCAATGTGTTTTGTGGAGTGGGCAGATCGTCGACTTGAAAATTGCACATGTTGTGGTGTTTGGCACTGTCGTGGGTGGTTTTAGTTGTTTTTATTTGGTAATCCGCATTTTTTATGTTTATTTTGCTTTGTAACACTGCGGTGGAGCGATGCACTGTAAGACTTATTCTTCAATTAAATCCGAGTAGTGTGACAGGCTGGCATACGGCATCACCACTGCGTGTGAGTCCGTGTCCCCCTTTTCTGTTACCCTGTCGCACATCAGTTCGAATATATAGATAGGTGCTTTATTGACCCCTGAGGGCAAACAGTGTATAGATGATGCACGGTTGGATTTTCATTTCAAAGTCTTTTTGACAAAAACAGTTGCACTATTGACGACTGGTGCACCGTGAGGAGTGTGCATGTGTGATCTTGCGTGTTTGTGCTTGGCATTGGTGTGTGAAGCTTATATGTGTTTTTTTATAAATAAATAATTGGGCAATGTCATTATTAATCATGCTCTCTTCGAGCTCAATATTAAATTTATAATATCACATTTTAAATGGGTGAACTGAAATATGTTCTGGCTCTTTTGATTCACCTCAATAAATGTATAGCTCTGTGAAAGATGACCAGGAAAAACCAATGGCTTCGTAGAGACTTATGAAGGAAAAATATTCATTGTTGATTCTGAAATAATTCATTTGACCTTTTAGGATCAAGGTAGTTCTGTGACAGCTGAAAGTATCTTGTCCATTTATCAATTGAAGTCAAGCATATATGTGTTTCTATTGTTTTGAAGTGGATTAAGCTTGTAATGAATACAGCCGTTGTTGGCCTGAGGATGAGGATGGCAGGTTTTACAACAATGTTCACACAGACCCGTATAACACAGCAACGTTTCAGCTGAAAACACTCCACTCGGAGTGTGTGCTTGAATTGGACTTCTCTAATGGCTGACATCAGAGTTTTTCTTGCTATAGTTAGACCTTTAATATAGGTATCATGCTAATATCCAAAATCCTGAGACTTCGTTTGACCAGCTTTACTAGTCACATACATAAGAGTCAGAGCTGTCATAGTCACAGGAAGTGGACCTAGGATTAGCCTAGTGTGTGCGCATGTCGTTTTGCATGACTAATGTCGCACAAATTAAACATCTGAATATTTTTTTCTATATATCGCATTTGTAAAATATGTTAACAAAATATATTAACCTGTCTAATTATAATTAAACATAAAGATGATGGATATCACAGTTTGCTGTGGTCTCATGTTAGAGATTTTTGTATATGACTCCTGTAATATTTAGAGTAGATCCTATATAATATAATTTTAAAATACTTTTTGGATACTTAATAATTACTACTTTATTAGTCTGTATTTTTGTCCCCATTTACCTAGAAGTCTGAATATGTTTATCTATATATATTTATCTAGATATTTTGGCTTTAATATATTACATTATATTTATAGCTTTATATTATTTATTATTTTTTTGACAGATGTTAAAGCATTTAAATAGATAAACAACTACATTTAACTAGTGGAGAAGTACTGCAGCAGTGCTATGTTGTTCTAGTATCACTCTCAATTTGGGAAGTTGTCCAGCATGTACGTTTTATCTAGTTATTACAGATTTAAAAAGCAGCAGATTTTAAAAAGCAAATTTCTTCTATGTGAAATACCAACAAAGGAAGCAATATAGGCCTGAGATGATAGTGATTATATTATCAAAAGTAATTTCCTGCTAATTATCAGTGGTTCAGATTCAAAAGACGTAAATCTTTGGCTAAATAGTGATTTTGTGGATTGTTCAAGGTTGCATGTTTCCAAGATTGTAGGTTGTGCAGTTTGACATCATCCATGGGGTTTTCAGTTTCCTGAGCAGGAATTTCTAGAAGCGGCACGGATCTCTGGATTTATGCAATCATAGCAACACTCTTTAACAACAAGCTTAAGCTTCACGGCTGAGAAGAATATATATAATCATGATATATTTCAGATTGCAGTGATAAATTTCTGATCATGGGCATGGCGTAATTTGCAGAATTCTGTCAGTCATAAGTAAGAAGTCTAAAAACCATTTGCAATACTAAATTATATGCATACTTAAGGGGTCATGTTGGCTCTACATCAGTTAGGCAACAACTTCCCTTATCATATATTAATAGACCAAGGTCAAGAGAGACACAGCATGTTCAGAGTTTATTGTGTAAAAGATTATCATACACTTACACAGTACAGTAGCTTTATTACTTGGGATGTTCCAGTTATGCTTTCACTTTTTCACTCAACAATATTTATTAACATGAATGTTGTGCATTCCCTCAGTTGTTTTAATGTTTGTTAATTATTATTTTTTTAATATATCTTTTAATTTAAATGATATGCATAGTTGGGTGACTCTAACTGAATATAAACTTCTAAAATAATGTCGTGATACAAAGCATCTGTTTAACAGATTTACACCATGAATTTTATATAATTTATTGTGAAAATTGTTCTTAAAATGTGTAATAAAGCAGTCTTTGAGGTGAAATTGGGATGTTGCCAGTGAGCACAGCAAACATTTGTGGTAACTTCCTTTTTGAAGATTGATAATGTAGTATATGAGTCATAGGTTTACTATCACATAGGCTTAAAGACTTTATTTTAAATTGACAGTTTCTTAGCGTGTTTTATTTGAGTTTATGGATTAGGTCCGTACCTTAGGTATTTGCCATTATTTGCTTACCATTATTTCTCTTTGACTTGCCTGTCAAAAACGACACTGGTTACTAATGGACACTCACACATTCCTTATTGTTTTAACATTGCCAAGACTTTCTGACTCCTCATCAGTGGGAATACAAGGGGAAACCATGATATAAAATTACACTGCGGAGAGTGAAAAAAAGCTGCTGATAATAGTGGAATTTACTCTGAATTTTGGCTTAATTGTTTGACAGTTGGTACCATGCTGACTCATAAATTGTGTTATTATATGTGCATTTAAGTAATTAAAAACTATATAATATATTTTTTATTAAAATCTAAAATTATATGTAAAAATAATATGTCACAGTCACACTTTGAACTAAACATTTCAACTTTCTCACAAATTCACCATCTGAATTTTCAGTGATATGTTGTTTATAATAAATGTGATCCTGAATTTTGAGCTAAGCCCAATAACATTGTTTTCTGTATAATATTCCATGTAGTGATCAGGAAGGAAATCTCCCTCCATTGCAAATAAACAGTTTAAGGTCACTAGGAACAGTGGGTGGGGTGTCTCTTGGAATGACTCAAAGAATTCCCCAATTCTCCTTTTAAAGCCATCTCTCACAGGAAAATCCTGTGCGTGTTTTGTTTGTGTGGGAGTGTCTTTTTGCACATTTTTTTGTGAGTGGGTGGGAGTGAGGAATAGTAGAGAGAGTGAGAAACTGAGTGTAGAGGAGTGTGATATCACACACGTGTTTGTGTGTACTAATGCATAAGGAGAGGTTGGTAAAGGGAGATTCTCATGAAATGTATTTTATGTGTAGAGGAGTGAATGTTTTTTTTCCTTGCTGAATTCTGAGCCTGATTTTCCCCAGGTTTGTGTATTGCAGCGTGGCAGCAGATGCTAAATATGTCTGTATTGTGTGTGTAGTATGTCATGTGGGTATGGGAGAAGAAGCACACGCACACACTGGGGCACCCACAGTATCCTAGTCTGTAGTACGCAGAAGGGTGCTATGGATCCCCCTCACAGCATGTGCACATTGTGATTGTTGATTTTGGCACATCTACAATTTATAGAACATACTACAATATGCACATCCCATACGAAGCACTCTTGACAAATTATTTATAATTATCGTTATTTAGACTGTGAAAGCATACAGGTCTACTGATGTTATATTGATAATTTTTTAATTTGAAGACACTCAAGAGCAGACATATATGCGGAATTTGTTTTTGGCAGCCAACATGAATAAGAGTAACCTGTCTTGCCCAATGCAGCAAATCCAGGGCTTAAACAGCCATCATATGCCATCAAATCCGGTTACGTTGATTTTGGGAGTTGGGATAAAATTCAGACATTTTAATGGTGGATATATTTGAATTTATTTTCAAGTTTTTTTAAGAGGGTCACATGTTATTTTAAATGTGACTGTGGTTCATTTAAATACTTTAATGAATTTTTAATGCTAATGTAATAAATGGGTGGGATAAATATCGACTTATAATTTAACTATTTTTAACTATTCTGTAGAATGTGTTTTTTTGTTTTTGAAACTTTTATTTTCCAATGTTAAACATTTATAGTTTTTACTTTATTTATTGACTATTTAAAAAGTCAAGAGTGTTTTATTTTTGACAAGCATTTTTTAGGTTTTTTTAGTGCGTCAGCTGTTACATGCGACTCAGAAAATCCACAATGTACCAAAACGTTCACGAAGATTAGTAAATAGTTAGTAACAAATGTACTCCTCATGGTTAGTTCATGTTAGTTAATACATTAACTAATGTTTAACTAATGAACCTTATTGTAAAGTGTTGCTAAATCCTTTTTAAGTGTTTCCCCATATGACATGAAATTTTACAGCACTGTTTCAGAATAGAAAAGTAAAATAAGTAAGATATCTAGAAAGACTTAATATCTTTTTGGCACATCATGGAGGTCACAGTTCTATCACAATGCATCAAGACTAAAATTGCTATAAAATGTTTGTTATTTACAATGGCACTGATTGAAATGTCACTTTCACTCAGTGTGACTTTCAGTGTGTCCTTCAAGCATTATGTTTAATTTGATTAATAAAATCAAAATCAAAGCATTTTTAACTTTACATGAATACACTTTGATCATCCAGCCTTTCAGAAATGTACTCGGTGTACTGGAGAGAGTGTGTCCTTTGCTGACGGTTTCCTCATTGTGCATATTCTTTTTTAAATTGTTTTTTAAATTCTTTGTTGCATGTGAAGATTGCTTGTGCTATTATGTATCACAGTCACAGTCTGCTTTTTATGCTGTATTCTGTTTGAATAATTCTAACCTTATCTAAACATCTGCCTAAATGTAGACATTAGATGACTTTTGATGTCTTTTACCTTTTTGTGTACATAGCACTACTTTTACTTATTTGGTCACATTCATACACTTCCCAATCACTCTGTACTGACAAAAAGAAAATGTTTCTTTATCTCTCTCTCCCTGACTCTTTTCCTTCTTGTTACAGGTTGTTGTGAGGAGAACCTAAAGAAACCTCAAAAGAGCCAATTAAACGGGAGAAGAGAAAAAAGACCAAAGCGGGGAAAGAAATAGTTGCCAAACTAAAAAAGATGAGGCCACCAAAGAAACAGAGAGGACGCTCTCCTTTATCGACAAGAGCAAAAGGAGCAAGAAAACGAGGGGGCAAGCTTGAAGGACATTCACAAACAACACCGCCTGCACCTTCACACCAGAAATACACTCCATCCAAAGAAGATAGCTCTCAGGACAAGCATATCAACAGTAGCAACATATCAAACAGTGAGGGGTTAAATAAGCAAATAAGAGAAAGGACAATGGAAACTTCCAAACCTGAAGAGAATGCAGTAATTGTGAGTAAAGCAAAAAGCCCCAGGAACATTAACGCTAACAGTTTAACGGATAATACAGACTCAATCAAGATAGCCAGCAATGCACATGAAAATTTACACAGTAATAGCACAGACATATGTAACACAAACACACAAGACTTTACTAGCACAAACAGTAAAGGTAGCAACCAACATGCAAACAGCACTCCTAGCAATACACAGAACACAAATAACGCAGCCAACAGTTTAAATAAAAGCAACTCTTTCAGTGCCAACCACACTTCCACCACACTCTCCAGTCGAAAAACAGCCACTTTCAAAGCCAGGGTGCCCAAGAAGAAATACATGTATGAACATCAAGCTTCCAGTACTTCTCCAATCAGTTCGATCCCTGTAGCCCAACTGACTCTTCATAGCAATCACAGCAATCATCTATGTTCTCCACACAACTCCATTTCTCAGAGCACTACTCCCGTGGTCAGAGATGATTTGGTTAAAGCAGATTCTGATCTGGACAATAGTGAGAATAGTAGGAGAGAAATGGGCAAAATGGCAAGCACAGAAACTCCAAAAGGAGATAGAACTAAGGGTGATATGTTGAAAAGTGAAGTGCACTCTGAAAGAGAAAAGGTGATCCAAGCAGTGGAAGTAGATGGATATGGGGAGCAAGCCCCAAATTCTGTGCGCTCATCATCCACAGACACAGCCAGTGAACATTCTGTGGATCTGGAAGTACCTGAGCCCTCTTGTGTGCAGCTAAATACAGGTAACCAATTAAGAAGATTCAACCTGTCCAACAATTCAACCCTGTCTGTCCTCCTGTCCCCCAATCACACACAAGCTGAGCAGAGAGGGTCTGCAACAATAGCAGAAGCACTAGCTAAAGGACTGAAAAACCAAAGGGTGCTAGCACGTAGACGACCGAGAATAAATTTAAAGGAAGACAAGAAGCTGATCAAGGAATGTGTATTTATTTGTGGTGTGGTGCGTGGATCCAGTAGAGAGCAGCTGAATGTAGAGTTGCAGATTAATGGGGAGGGGGCACTGCTCTCATATCCATTTCATACTTTAGTAAGTCGCCCACACCAACCCATTGACCTCATTTTAGACGCCCCACCCCCAGGAAATGAACTTGTGGAGGTTGGGACGCGTGTTTGTGTGCCTTATGGAGGAGATAATGATAGGGAGTGCTACAGAGAAGGTGTGGTTGCTCAGGTAGACTCTCATTCAGCTTGCCCCTACATGGTGCTTTTGCAGGAGGAGTTGGAGCAGGAGAAGGACAGGTGTAGTAATGAGGAGACGCAACAGACATCAAGTACACAGACTGTATGTGTTGCCCGCCAGAACTTGCGCCTCCTTGTTCCGCCATGGGATGGGGTAATGAGAGAGAAAGAACGAGAAGAGAGAGAGCACAGAGAGGAGATAGAAGTGGAGAGGGAACTATGTCAGTTAAGTGAGGGAATTGATTTGGTAACTGCAGGTACTCCCAGAGAGAACTGCAGATTCCCATCTCCACACACAGGGGTTCATCACTATGGAAGCACACATCTTTCATCTTCCACTTCACCAGCAGTTGTGATGGTAGCAAACAATATGTTTACTTTAGCAGCTAGGACAGATGATGAGGGAACTGGGAATAGGGAAAGAGTTAAAGAAAGAGAACATGAGCGAAAGCAATTGCAGACTCCAGAGATGGACATGGAGGTTTTGCGGCTTAACATGGCACCACTCAGAGATGGTGGAGGACACTTAGTCTCAGTGGGTCCAAAAGCATGTGTGCCTAATCAGCACAGACAAATTTTTTCCAAACCTCCTGGGTATGCAAGTCCCATTACAGTGGTGCGAGGCATCTCTGGGACATCTTTAGGAAGTCCACAGCCAACCCCTTCACCTGCAATTTTAGGGTCTGATGGAGGGATCTCTCACCCTATGCCACCCTCTGTGCCTCCTTCCCCCAGCTCCAGGGGTTCACTGACACCTCTGGAAAAGACTCCTACACCTTCACAGACCTCCACCCCAATTCCAGGGAGTTCTGCCTCTTCTTCTGCTTCTTCCTCAAGATCAAGGACACCTTTGTCAGTTGCTCAACAGAAATACAAGAAAGGTGACGTTGTTTGTACACCGAATGGAATCCGAAAGAAGTTCAATGGAAAGCAGTGGCGGCGCCTGTGCTCACGAGAAGGCTGCATGAAAGAGTCCCAGCGTCGTGGCTACTGTTCTCGTCACCTGTCCATGCGTACCAAAGAAATGGAGGGAGTAGTGGGAGAGAGAGGGAGTGGAGGAGGTGGAGAGAGTAGCTCAGGGACCGTGACCCCTTCAGATCTGCGTGGCCGTGCTAGTAGTGAATTTGATTGGGATGACACTTCTCGTGACAGTAGCGAGACAAGCAGCCGAGGTACTGACTCTCGTCCACGTCTTGGCTTGCCATCTCTGGTTCCTCAAGATTACTCTCGTTTTGACTTTGATGAATGTGAGGCTGCAACTATGCTGGTATCCCTGGGCTCAAGGTCCGTAACACCCTCCTTCTCACCAATTTCAAATCAGTCCCCATTCTCACCTACACCTTCCCCATCAGCTTCACCACTTTTCGGCTTTCACCCTGCAAATTTCAGTCCTATTACTGCCTCTCCAGTCTTGCCACCTCGCCGCCACAAACACCCGAGTGGTACCAATAGTGGTGTCCCAAAACATGTAACAGGAGGCACAGAGAGGGAGAAAGACAGACACTTGTCTGGTATTGTGCCATCCTTCCACACCAGTCTAACCTTCACTGTACCTATGAGCCCAGGCAAACGCAGGACGGATGCCCCACCTCCCCCAACTCCTTTGTCGCAGGAATATGCCAAACCTGATCAGGAACAAAGCTGTCGTGACCCTTCCCTTGTAACAAATCTCTGCATTATCTCTCCTCAGACCACTACTGTCACACACCCCCAAAGACTGCCTTCAACCACTGCCTCTTCCCCACCAGCTTCTCCCCTAAGCTTAGAATCAGGTTCACAATGTACAGTGTCCCAGCAGCCTTTGAGAGACTCTCCAGTAATTGTGAGAAATCCTGAGGTTCCTTTAATAAAGTTTACAGAACTCCCACTGGCTAGAGTTGCAGCGGTGGACAGGACCAATTCCACAGAAAACAGCCAAACTGGTGTGCACCCAGACACAGGACTACAGATTCCTGTTCCAATTAATGCTGCTTCCACTAATGGATCTGTCTTACTGCAGAATCCCACCTCAACTCTTGTTCTAGTGTCTACTACCTCTTCCATTCCAAACCCAATCCCTGCAGGTCTACCTACGCAATCCAGCGCCACTTTAGCCTGCATATCAGTGCCTAGCCCTGTCTCAGGGCCTGGTCTCATTGGTGCGGGTGATGGAGGGGGACAAGATAAGAGTGCCCCAGTGACGCTGCAGCAGCCTGTCCCTTGTCATCCTGCTCCTACTGCCCTGCTGCCGCTCATACTTCCCACAGAGACCTTGCATCCTGTGCCATGCAAAGACATCATTATGGGGCGACCTGGAACTGGTAAGAGAATTCTATATTTACATTGCTAACACCAAAGTTTGCGTTGTTTTTCCATGAGCAGATGTTGTTTTGCTTCAATTACATTTATGAGAAAATAGCATATCAAATTGATTCAATGAAAATTTAAAATAGAAACTATTTAGAGAATAAAGATACAACTTTTGTCTACGCACACAAAATGTCAAAACTGATTGAATGTCATTTTTAAAATTTGTTTTTAAAGACTGTACCAAAATGATCAGATTTAGATCATTAAATTAATGCTGTGAAGTTAGTAGTGAAGTTATGTTGTGTTAATGTTGTGAAGTTAGTTTTTCATTGGAAAAGAGTTAACATCGCTCAAGTTAACTCTATCTTTTCAGTAGCAAAACTATTTTTCTGATCAAGGGTTTTTTAAAATAGTAAAATACACAGAATTGCATTGATCTTATACCACAGCATTGGTGAATGCTTGGTTTCTGTATTTTTTAGGTGTTGATTAATCTTCAATAACAGCAGTATTTTTTTCAATAATTTAAAGAGAGTTCATTAAAAAATGTAAATTCTGTCATTATTCGCTAACCCTCATTGTTCCAAACCTGTATGACTTTCCTTCTTCTGTAGAATGTATAAAAAATATATTTTTGTCCATAAAATGGAGGTCAATGGTAACCAAAATTGTTTGGTTACCAACATTCTTCAAAATATCTTGTGTTCCACAGAAGAAAGGAAGTCATACTGATTTGGAATGATAAAAGCGTAAAAGATGACATAATTTTCAATTTTGGGTGAACTCTCTTTAAGTTATTTTAAATACTGCAGTTGAAAATTGAAGATTAATCAACGCTTCAAAATCAAAACCAATTAGACAACAACAATCAGAGCCAAGCATTTACCAGTGCCATGGTATAAGATCAAAACCACTGTGTGTGACAAAAAAAATATTATTATATTGTAAAACATCCATTCTCATCCAGTTCAGTATAAAACATGGCTCTCTGGAATGCTTTTGGATTCTGAGTAGTTACTCATCACATTCTGCAAAATGTCTGATGACCATTAAACTGTATAATTGATTGTTGTCATATAAGCGACTGGTAGTTTCAAGTTTCACTCCAAAACCTTTCCTTTTACATAAAAATCAGCTGTCAGTGGTTGTTTTTTTCTTCATATTTTGTTAGCAGAGATTGATTAGAAATTAGTTGAGAGAGCCCTGTCATGACAAAACATTTCTGAAGGTTATTTTTTTTAAGAGGATATTTGTGCTTCTTGGACCTAACCGGTTTACTCATTTTACTGAATTACAAATGCAATATCAAAATCTTTTTCTTTGTGATATTTTTATTTAAAAACACTGAAAATTACAATAATATTTAAAATTCTTTTTGTATTATAAACAATTTTATTTACAAAAATAAATATGATAAATATGCTAGAAATATGTTTGCATGAATTTTTGTACTGTTACAAAGAGCATCCTGCTTCAGTTTTTAAAAATGTTCACATTATTTTGTAGTTTTTACATTTCCTTGAATTGTTCACCAACCACATTATAACATGACACTTAGTTTCTGCTGAAGAAAAGCAGTTCACCTGCAATCACCATTCCTCACATGCTAACTTTTTCATTGTTTCAATGTTAGGTTTTTGCACCACATATATTGCTTTGAAATCTGGCTGAAAGACTATCTTGGTCTCATTTTGTCAGAATCTTTTCACACATAGCTAGTGGCCTGGGTTTTTTTTATTTTTTATTTTTTTTAAGTTTTTTTTTTTTTTTTACATTGAGGCCACTGCTATGCCGAGATCCTGATATGGTTGACCCATTCTCAGCTACAGAATTTGTTTAACTAGTTCAGAAGTAATTTAATGTAACTTTAATGTAATTTCCTGATCATTTAACCAACAGTTCCCATTTGGAAATTCAGACACATACTCTTTCCCTAAATTAAGCATTTGTTTTACTTTAGCACCTTTAAAATGATCATTAGTCTTTATTTTCACAGCTGTATTTCAGATTCTCAAATTGCATAATATTTTTTCTACATAGAAAAAATATAGACATTATTTAAATAGAACACAAGGACCAAACACTTATTTAGACTTTTTTTTTTTCATTTTTAATTAATATATTCAAAAATTAATGGCATATCAAAAGTATGATTTCTCAGTTACTCCGTCTCAGTGCTTGTAAATAGAAAAAAATATCACAGAGAACTATATTTCTTTACATTTCAGTCAATTTAAATAAATAGTAGTTTTGGTCTGAAAATATTTCAGGAGTCTGTATTTCTAGATTAATATATATTGTCTCTTAAAATTGAGCTCAGAATTAGGGCGTCTGTTTCTTTGAGGAATTAATGCTCTGGCATTAAAAGCAGGTAGTGGTATTCTACTGGGTCTTGGATTTTGCAGTGTGGTTGTAATCAGCTGCTGTAATAGTGGCGTTCGATTCGATGTTGCACTGGTCGTTGCATTTGCAGTGCTGTTTTTAGCACAATATTTAAAACATGGTCATTACATGTTAAGAAAGTGAAGTAAAGTGACAAAAAACTGAATTGAAAGAGCCAAAGGCTTTACTGAAGTGTTTATGAATTAGTTACATGTGTTCAGTTGTGTATGTGCCATGTATGTGTGTGCTAAGGAATGATAGAAGGTCAGATATAACAGTGTGTCAAATAGGTGAAAGTTGTTTTATGTAGCTTTTATGCTAATGTAATAAAAAAAAAAAAATGATGTGTGGTGTTTAAGCTGTGATCAAGAGTGTATGTGAGATAAAGGGAAAGGGATTGTGTGTTGTGAAATGACAAGAGGGCCTTTGTAAAGATTTAGGCCTGATCTTGTAGGCCTGCCTTGACACGCAGGCTCATGAGAAGGACGTTAACACAGAGAGACAACACACACTGTCTGGATAACAAAATTGCAGACCTGCAGAAAAGAATAATTTTCATAGAAAAAAAAAGTTTATTTGCCTTTATTTTTTTACTGGAATTTGGTAATACTGTACTATTGAAGGTTAACCGCTGAGGTTAACCTTCAAAGGATTATAAGCCTCATACCAATACTCTGAAACTGAATTATTGAAATGTAAATTATAAATATTGATTTGAAAATAGTATTTATTAATATCTTTTTAATATCAAAATTAAACAGAATATACTAAATAGGGTTTTTTCCTCAGCTGATCAGTATATAAATTACATTTTATAGTACAGCCAATGTTTATTATAATTGCCAACGTTTCAAATTCTTACATTTAAAAAACATTATTATTCAAAGTTTGGTTGACTGAGGAGTCAGCAGTTATTTTCTTTTGAAGAGAATTTTTTGTTTTGTTTTATTCATTTTTAGGTCATTTTTACTTTTGTTATCTGCTGTGTGTTTGTTGTCCTGGTAAACCCTATGTTATGGGGAACATAAAATGGAACATAAAATATCAGAAATTCTGTGGGGATATTTTTGGGTCTCCATGAGGAAAACTACTTATAAATTATCTTTTTTTGTTGTTTAAAAAAAATATAAACATGCAGAAAGTTTTCTGTCAGGGTTGTCCTTAAGGGTTAGAATGTACAGCTTGTTCAGTATAAAAATCATTATGTCTATAGAAAGTCTCTATAAAATATGGAAACCCAAAGTCTGTGTGTGTGAGTGTGTGAGTGCGTGTGTGAGTGCGTGTGTGAGTGTGTGTGTGAGTGCGTGTGTGAGTGTGTGTGTGTGTGTGTGTGTGTGTGCGCGTGCATTTTTGTGATTTATGAGGACACAAATTTATATAATGACAAAGGTATTACACTGGCATTACGACTTAAACATGAAATATGAGAATTTTCATGAGTCCGTCCTCATATTTAAAATAGCTTAACTGAACAATGATTTATTAAAAATGTAAAATGGGGGGGGGGGGCACACAACAAAATCTGACAAAACCTCCCAAATCTCTTTTTAGTACATCGTCATTTGTAAAAATCTATATAAAGATAAAGCGAAAAATAATTGTAAAAATACTGAAAGTTTTCTGTTAAGATTAGGGTTAGGTTTAGGTTATAGTGTTTATAATTAGCTTTGTAGAAAGAGAAACAATAGATTTATAAATAAAAACAATAGAAGTCTATGGAATGTGCCTATTTAGATAGCGAAGTAAAATCTCGTGTGTGTGTGTGTGTGTGTGTGTGTGTGTGTTTTCTTATTTCAGATGTGTTTATGTAGCGAGTGAATGTGGACAATTAGGATTAAAGACCAGATTGATGAATATATATGTGTTGTCCTAATCCGTTATATACAATTACTGTTATTTTCCCCAAAAGTGCAAAGCTGTTTAGCTGTTTTTAGTTGATTTATTTCACAACTGAAAAAAACTATTTTCAGTTATATTGAGAAAAAAAAACTCTAAAACATTTTACCAACCCATCCCTGCATATTGAGTGAACAGATCATATTTTTGAGTTATTGTTGATATTGTACATTAGCTTTAAGGATACATTTTCACAATTAGATTCGAGTTTTATACTAGTTACGCAATAATCATGGCCCAAGAAAAAAAACCTCCTGATTTAATCCTCTAATTGTGCAAAGGATGAATATTGTCATCATGACAGTGCCGACCTAATAATCACAAGGCATATGTTTGAATACAGTGATTATGATTATAATGAAGAATGTAATTTAGCAAAAATAAAACAAATTTAGGAGACAAGAAGTACCATTTAAAAGTATTAATATAATAAAAATAATACTTGCATATAGAGAGAAATTTACCATGGCAAAGACCCCAAACATTAACATTTTCATTTAATCCACACTCTCTGCAAACACAGATGTCATCACAAACAACGAACAGTATAGATGCCTTTTTCCATCCCTATTTTTTTCCTGGAATCTGTAAAACTGTACTATAACACTATAACTGAGAGCAGTTCCTGTAAACATCAGATTTATGCTGCGAATTTTAAACTGATAAAGAGACAATATAAATATATACGGCATCTTTCTCAAACTTCAACTCATCACTTTAATTACATGTATTGTCGACTGTTTTTATTCTGGGCTATAGTATAATTGTATCCGTATTCGATACAGCATTTCCGAGAGGTACCGTGTAGAACAGGATCTCTTCCATTTATGTGCAGAGTTTTGAGTCGCCATCTGTCGTATAGTCTAACTCTGCAATGTTCATCACTAATATGGTAGAACAGCGTCTCCCTTTTCATCATTGCTGTACTCACAATGTCAATTTAATTCTATTTTTTTTTTTTCATTTTCACCCACTTATTTGTGTCGGCTTATTTGTTTCCTCACCTATTTCTCGCTCTCTATCTTTCTCTCTCTCTCTGGTGCAGTGCAGAAGTCTCGCTGTTCTTTCTCTGATCATAGAGTTTTCCCGGGAATGCCAGCCATTCCCTTTTTGTAGAAGGTTTCTCCCTGACAACACAAACATGTATACATCTATATAAATTATAGCATATATAGTCAGCATGTTATACAGTATTGTTTCATTACTATATTTTGTGCCATTTTTTTCTCATATTCTACATTTGAAGGTGCATTTTAAAATTCACTGAATGTTTGATTTCTATGTTATATCTCAAGGGAGATCATAGGATCTAAAAATGTATTCTCGTAAGACTCTTGCACATACATTCACATAAAAGCCCCCGTCTTTGGCTGTAATCTCTCCTTCACTCAATTCTATGTCTTCCAGAGCTGTGATCGCCTTCGCTTTTTTCCATAGAACGGTGCTGCCCCCATGTGAGAAGAGTGTGCCATTACAAGCACTCAAGAAACGTACCTGCACACTTTCATGACTACCTTTTTTAAATCTTTGGTGCATTTCATGGGTCTGCACCTGATTCTATCAGACGCTCTTAGCTGTGTTAAAAATCTTATGAGTATTTAAGTGAATCAACAGATACAAAGACAAAATTCCAACATGATGCATTTTTGGTTAGCCACCATTTTCGTTTCTTTTCCCCTCCATATGTCCTTTGGAAAATAGCTGGAATGCTGGTACTGGCAGATGGCAGCAGTGATATAAATATCTTACAAAAGGGCAGTGTGTGTGTGGAGATGCCATGGTCAGTGGTCACCAAAGTGGCATGAGTAACAGCACCCATAAAGCTGTTGCCATGGAAACAGGGAGTGGGCTTTTTGAGATTGTTTTTTAATCACATAAAAACAATGATTGGATAGGAGGAAAAGAAAGGTTTTGGAGGACTGCGTTTACACTATTAACCCTCAATTAGCTTCACCCATCTCTGTTTGTGAGAACTGACACTCACAGCTGAATAACTGTTTATTTTTATATTTTACTGGCATTTTCATGTATTTAGATACGTCCATATTATTAAATTAAGAAGTAGTGAGTGATGTTATATTTTGTTGTGAGTCATTCTCGCTGGAATCAGCAAGGAAAGAGTTAACAACTTGTTTACTATAATCATAGTCTGAGCTGGAAGGTCTCGGCCTCACGTTATTGGTTGTTGCCAGGAGCTCAGCGCAAGCTCAGTGGCTGAGAATGAGTAGCCCCTCCCATTGCACTGACATTGTGTTATATAGAGGAGACATGTCTCTTGATAACCCATTCTTACTTCAGTTTGATGTGCATGGATGTCAGTACACCAGTTGAGACTGTAAATATGTGTGCCCACATAATCACGTTTTCCATCGTCAGTCCTTACTTTTTAGTCAATTTGCAGATTTTTTTTGTCTCCTTTTCTGTCATTACCATCTTCCCACATAGAGCGAGCGAGGCCCTGTTTTCTCAACTTTCACAACTCCCTCCTCCCCTCCTCTCCATAGAATGACTCTTGTTCTATTTTTACGCGCCTGACTTGAACAGTTTCCCCTTCCCACCCATTTTCCCTCTCTTTTCTCAAACATTCCACGACCACTGTTTTTTTTTGTTTTTTCATCCACTCTTGAGTGTCTTTCTGTTTCATACTGGTGTTTGTATATGTGTAGTATAATCTTCAGGCATAAATATAGAGTGGAATGTATTACTCAGATAATAGTATGTGGTAATATTATAATATTATGTGAATAATATTAATATCATACACTGTGTTTGTGTGGAAAATGTTACTATGCTTCTGGCTACAGTGTCGCCGTATTTTCTCTTTCTCACACACAAATCTTCCCCATTGTAGCGTGACTGTTTGTGAGAGGACTGGCTGACACTGGGCACAAGGCCAATACCCCTCTGTCCCATACAAACAAACCAGTCACTGAACTCCACACACACATAGACCTACACACAGGCCCGCTGACACTCATAGGAGCTGTGAGCATGCCCCTGTCATGCTGCCTGAGAGTTGTATACACTGATAATAGTGTTTTGGACAGTCACCTTTGTCTGTGACATAATCACTATCAGCCAATTTATTGGTCAATGTCCTGATGACAGTAACCGTGGTCACTGAGTTTAATCTCTGACCTATATTGCTGCACTCTACCAAAACAAAGTTCGCTGTGCTTTAGTAAGTTATTAACATTAAATATATAGTAAAAGTTGTAGAAAACACAATGGTATGTGAAGAATACTTCTCTCTTAATTTGGCTTTGTTTATTGCTGGTTTGCTTAAAGGGTTAGTTCACCCCAAAATGAAAATTCTGTCATTTTTCACTCACCCTCATGTCGTTCCGCACCTGTTAGACCTTCCTTCATCTTCGGAACACAAATTAAGGTATTTTTGATGAAATCCGAGAGCCTTCTGTCCCCTCCATTGACAGCAATTTAATTACCACTTTCAAGGCACAGAAAGGTACTAAAGACATCGTTAAAATGGTCCATGTGACTACAGTTGTTCAACCTTAATTTTATGAAGTGACGAGAATACTTTTTGTGCACAAAAACAAAATAAAAATACCACTTTATACAACAATTTCTTCTCTGCCCTGTCATTCTCCTATGCTGTCTATGTAGTAAGCACAGTGCAGCACTTCCATGTTCTACGTCAGAACACTGGCTCGTTATTGGCCGACACTGTTCACGTGAGCAGCACGACGCATTCGTGTGATGTTTGCATTCTGACACAGGAGCCAGCCAATACTGAGTATTACTGCACTGTGCTTATGACATAAACAGCGTAGGAGAATGACAGCCATTTTGTTTTATTTTTGCACACAAAAAGTATTCTTGTAAATTTATAACACTGAGGTTGAACTACTGTAGTGACGTGGACTATTTTAACGATGTCTTTAGTACCTTTCTCGACCTTGAAAGTGGTAATTAATTCGCCGTCTATGGAGGGGTCAGACAGCTCTTGGATTTCATCAAAAATATCTAAATTTGTGTTCCGAAGATGAACGGAGGTCTTACAGGTTTGAAACGACATGAGGGTGAGTAATTAATGACAGAATTTTCATTTTTTTGGGTGAACTAACCCTTTAACATTTGTGACGTGTGTACAGCTGGATGATCTCCAAGAAAACCTCTATCCAATGACCTATCTTCTGGGTTTTCTTCTAACCCAACACACTAGGCAATAAAGACCAAAACCATACTCTTGCCCTAACTTTTCACCCCTAAGAGGTGTTATAGCAGAGAGGTGTTGAATTAATATAAGCAAGAGTGATGTCGTGCTGAATATAAGCACGGCTGTGAATCAGCTGCAAATAATTACAGCTGTCAATCAACACAATTGTGAATATGATGTTGCTATTATATAACAGTTCTATATACAATAAATTAATATCAACACCATGAACACAAACCAGCAGAGTGATACAAATTATGTTCCATCCCAGTGCTGTTATACGAAATATCACTCTTGGAAAGCAGCTCAGCCAATAGGATTCAAGGACCATAGCTAACCGTTGTATATTATGAACTTAAGTGTAGAAATTGTGCAAATTGTATTGCAACAGTTTATTGTGTGAGTAATGAGTTTTAATTTTTATTTGTTGGCAATGCTTGTCTTATTTTGACAGATTCATATTGACTGCAGATGATGTGGCTTTAGTGTGAAAGGAAGTGGACATTATGTTTCCTCAAGTTATTTTTTGCACTAGTTACACAAACATCAGTGTGTGTATATTTTTTAGTAAAAATGTAAAAGTTATTTCAACGCCAAATTTAAGTTAAATATATTTGAATTACTTAAGTTTTCATTTGTTTTGTTTACTTTAATGTAAATAAATAATACAAATGTGTCTGCTTTAAAAGTACTCTTATATATATGTAATATTTACATGTGTTTATGGCGCCCTCCTCTTTGATACGACCACAAAAATAGTATTACATTTTAACTACTACGAAGGGAGAGCGTTTGTCCAGGTTATGTGAGGATTTGTGGTCACATGCCTTTGAGTCTTATTAATCTGTCCTAAAATAATGCATTCGTTGTAACCCATAATAAACTCAAATCCTCGAATATGTATAGTACCTGTTATGACATGCTGGGCTTCTTTAAGAGCAGCGTCAACGTCAACAGTGAGACCAAATATCACGAGATCGAGAACCCAAGTAAAGTCATGCCCCAGATTCTTTTTTTCTTTTTCGTGTTAAATATTTATTAGCTCCTTCTTCAGCCGCGGCCAGTGAGACGCCGAAAGGCAGAGCTGGATTTGCATATGACTGACATTCCAACGCACGCTTCCACCAATCAGCGTATCGGATTGTCTTACGATAGGTTGCGTCGTAGACCAATCTAAGAAAGCATTTGAAGAGTAAAAGGCGGGTCACGGGCTGGGCGAGGTTGACACGCTGATAGAACGAAAGAGGGCAGCCTACTATACAACAGGAGGAAGAGGGAGGGAAAGAGAAAGAAAGAACGGGTTTGCGAAATGAGAGAGGAGAGCGAAATCGAGGGAAGAGTCGTGGCCAACTGAATGATGTTATGAGACAACGACTTCTTTACTACGAACACCTACGGAGCGAGCGGAGAGGAGCGCGTGAGCCGCCGCGGGTCGCCTCGGATCGGAAAGTGACCCTGCTGCAGAACCGCACTGGACTTTAGGGGCTGTTATTACAATTAGATCCGTCATTTCATCACAACAGCATTGCGCCGGATCATCTCTGACCAGCTTTTCTTCTCTGTTTTGTATTTCCCCGCCGGTGACCGAAGCGAGTTATAGGGCACGGCGGAGTTTGACCGTCTGCGTGTGGATTTCTTACTAGTTTCGCGAGTGTGTCAGAGAGCCGGAGGCGAGGAGTTTACTGCACGATTAGCCTTTTGGATGAGACTTATTGGGGCCGGGGTGTGTGCGAGGGAGGGGGTGTCGGAGCAGGCATTTAAAAAGAGAAGTCGCTGCAACTAGAATTCAGTTCCAGGGAAACGTGCTTCATTTTTAAGCCTGACTCAGACTGAACTAGATCAAAATAAACCACCCAAAGGAAACGTGATAGTGTAAGATAAAGGAGAGCAAGACAAAACGATGCTTTCCGCGTTAAGGAATAGAGGATCCGCGTGCGGTTGTACAATCTACAGGGGCTTCATTTTCTTTGACAATATGAGATGCTGCTGTTGTTCTGGATATAGTCAAAAGTGGAATTGTGTGGCATACTAGTATTTATAGCAAAGTATAGACCATTTCATTGACACGAATACTAGTTCAAAATCAGGGAGAAAGAAGATTTTCAGTGTATCACGAACAGCTACAGTGCTACTACAGTGTAACTAATGATTGTTGGTCTGGCACACTGCACAGGTGTTGTTTGCCTGTTTTTACCCGAGACCGCTGGCTTTGGTAGTTTCTCACTGCCGGACACGATCGTTTCTTCCCGTTTTTAAAGCTGGGTGTTTTCGTGTAGTGCTACAGTTTTACGCCGTGACATGAGGACAGGTTCTGTGGTAGCGCCCGGCGGTGCGGATGCGAGACCAGGGGCGTTCCCGAGGGGACGGACTCATCTGGAACTGTGCTGCTGAAACCAGGTCCGGATCTCCCAAATGCAGCCCCTAAACCAAAGTGGCTGTACAGAATGAGTCCGGTTACTTGTATGCTATGCAGGATGTAGTTATGCGTTTGTCAATCAGATATTAGTCGAGAAACCAGGCTTTGTATGTCAAACTGATGAATTTGGATCAGATGTGAAACAGGATGTGGGTCTGATAAAGTGCACTGACAGCCAGGGAGAATAATAGTGACCACGTGAAAAAGACAGATGTGCATTACATATGGCCTTTTATTATTAAGCATTTGATACGTATCGTTTCCCTGCCTGATGGATATTATCTTTCGTTAATCTTTTTAAATAGAAAATAGCTTCCGTTGTGTGTCGCAACCCAAAGAATAAATTACACTCGTGCTGCGGGTGTTGTAGCACCGTGACCATGCTAACCTGCTAAATTTGCAGATTTGGGCTTCCCATTTTCGCGACGATTTTCTGGGATAACCGTGTTCACGTTTTTAGGCATTGCTTATTTAATGCCTCTATTGCTCTTATGTTTTTATAAATGTAATTCATATTTTTTTTTGTTACCAAATGAATTACTAACTAATCGTGATCTTGTACATGTAAATCCCCCTGGGCTAAAGTGAGCTCAGGTCGCGGACTGTTGCACTACTCGAGCCCGAGGATGACCGAGAGGCCTACTTAACCCCTTCATCCCCGCAGCTATCCGTAAATGTAAACAAGCTCGGGCGAGGAGGGGGCAAACAGGACCAAAAATAAACTGCATCATCCAAATAAAACCAAACCCGTTTCCGCATTTCGAACCTCAGCAGTCTATATAATAGTAACTGTGTACAAGAAAGTGTTTTAACGCCAAGATCGTCATTTGTTATAATCTGCGCGTTCCTGGAGGTGGAACGGCGCTTTACTTTTTTCTGTGCGGTACCTGATAGCACGCTGTCATCATTTTTACTCGAATATGATCTGGTGTCTGAGCCAATACATATGAGAATACAGGAGGACGCGTTTATGAGCTAAAGATTAGTGTGACTACACGACGGCATGTCATTACAAGAACATTTGGTACCAACATGAAACTCCAGTAGACGGATGCTGGCAGCATCGATTATGGCCGCTTATTTTCATCGCCGGACTCATCACCTGTCTGGGAAAAGCATCATGTGGATACTTCATTTTTAATCACAAGGACTTGTTTTTACCTTATATCAGATGAACGTTTGAAACATTACTTCTATTTAATATTACATGTTTGTGAAGTTTTTCCTGTTTTCTAAGAAAAAAAAGCATTTCAAGCCTATTATTCAACCATGTTTTCATCGGAAAGCCCGCAGTATCTTCGCCAAGGACTCAGCATGTTTGGTCAGTCATTATTACTCAACGTCTGAATTTGTTTTCCCTTATAGAAGGAAAATGAACTGTTTTGCAGCCGAAAGTATTCGTAAATCATGTCGTTATAACGGCATCACAAAATATCTGCATGAACATTTTGTTCCTCAATCATATAATTTTGAATGTTTGGCGCCAAATATTGCTTGCTTAATATCAGTCGGGAACAATATATGTTCATTGACTTGCTGTATTCATGACACTCACACTTTTTTTTTTTGTAATACTTGTCACTCGTGAAGCTACATTAGTTTACTCTTATAATATTTAAATATTTAGGATAGCTTGGTATAACAACATGATAGCTTTCATAAATAATATTACTTGTTAGCCTTGCATCTTAAATCATATGAGATGTTTTGGTCTGTTATCCTTGCTCTTCCTCCTTCATTTTAATGACTTTTGTAAAATTATTAATGGTTTAGAGATGTTATGGAGAGTGCCACTGGAATGTATACACATCATCAACATCATAAATAAATATTGAGACATCTTTATATTCCAAGGAGCTAATGGTACAATATTTATATGTATATACATCTAGTCATTTATGTGGCTTGTCAGGCTGATTTGGCTGTTGATATGATTTATTACTTGGTGTTAATACTGGCTTGAATGAATGCTCTGTTATTTTCTCCTGTAGTGTGGACTAATGTTGAGCCCAGATCAGTTCCAGTGTTTCCTTGGCATTCATTGGTCCCTTTCCTGGCACCCACCCAATCAGATCCATCGGCTCAACCTGGTGAGGGCCAACAAACTGTCAGTCATCCCCAGACAGCCTCTCTGAAGAAAGGTAATTTACTTTGTACAGCCATTGTCTGATTCCGAAAATAGCTAAAATGTGTTTGTTAACCTTTTGAGATTATACAAAAATAATCGTGGTCGTTATTAAAAACATTCGGAAGCATATTTCCTGGGATAGTCCAGATTCTGTTATGTATTTGGCCTCCCCTGTCACATCTGCAGTGACTCTCTGTAACTCTAGCCTCTGTAATTTAGCCATTACCCAGTGCAACGATTGACCCGCGAGGTTGCCAGATTGGAGGGATTCATTAAAGATGCTGTAATGAATAACTCGTCTTTCACTTTCAGAGTCTCAGAGCGGGTCAGTGCTGAAGGAGATTATAGAGGGAGCACATAACCCTTCCTCACGCCCCACTCCCTCCGCTGATGAACTGCCCCCGGAGAGAGAGAAGGATGCGGAGAGAGAGAGACCTGACAGTGAAACAGAAAGTGACGTGGATGATCCGTGAGTTATCTAGTGTGTGTTGTGTGTGAGATGTGTCATTCTGTTTCAGTGTGTTTTGTTGCTGGTATTCCTGTGTGTGGAAAAAGCTTCATAATGGCACCACAAAGAAAGGGAGAACAAAAGCATTCCACTTTCTCCTGTGTCTGTGTATGAATGACAGCAGCAAACCAGAGGCAGTTTACATTAATGAACTGTCATCTGAACACACTTCTCCCAGTTGTTTTTCCCTCTCCCTTATAATTCACATATAAAATTCAGCTCCATTTATAATCATCAAGTCATCTGGTGCAGATCCTGCTAAATGCCTTTTACCCATTAAGCTTATTGTATTATCTTTGCATTAAGGTGTTATTGACATTTCTGAAGCATCCATCTCTTTAATATTGTACACTGGATATTACAGACGTGCTCTGTACAGCTCTGTTCTTTCTGTTTTGGCGGTGGGCTGCAAAGCAGTAGCTCACTGACACTGTGCATTGCAGTTTTCAGTAATTGGCTTGGTGCTTTCTGCTGTATTGTTTTACGGCACAGTGAAGGGCCCTGAGGGTTGCAAGAGTGAAAATGGTGGATCTTTTGAGCCTGTTTTGGGCCACAGTAGCTGTATGATTGTGACAGTGTAATAATTATCATTTAACTAATACCCAAATACTTGAACAATTGAAGAATCCATCTTCAAAGTCATGTGAATTCAAATAGAAATACATCAGCCTAATATCTCTGCAATTAATGAAATAACTCAAATGATGATGGTGTGTTGTTCTCACACTTGTTAAAAATAGGCAGCTGGGATCAAATGCTTCCTTTGTAGAGATGCTTGTAGTGTGAGGAATAATATTCCTTGTAAGCAAGAAAGAGAGATTGTTTCAGAGTGAGCTCTTGTGCATGTTTAGTAAAGGTAGATGGGGATATTCAGTATGGTATTTTAATGGGGTAATTAACACATTCTGCTGGATCCCCACTAATTCTTATCCTCAGTTAACATTTCATTTTAACTGGCATTTTTGTGTCCAGGTTTTTCCCCGGTGTTCTTCCTGATCCGCCAATTTCTGCATCTCCTGGAAAGCGTAGATCTCAGTCCCTCAGTGCTCTGCCCAAAGATGACAAAACCAGTCCTGGCAAGGTACACGTTTACACATGTACACTATCATTCAAAGGTTTGGGGATGCTATCGTTTTGTCCAAAAATCAAATACTTCCCTACTATATAGTATGCGAAAAATGCCAAAAGAGTAGTATGTCCGAATACGCAGAATTTGAAAAACAGTAGGCCAAAAATCCCCGGACGACCTACTACTACCTCAGAGATTCTGAGATTCTGCTCATTCGATGGACACTTTACTATCCTGTGAGGCCACAGGAGAGGATTTATGAATGGAAGTGAAGCGACACAACTGACACTACTAGGTCACATGACAGTAACAACGTTATGGTACATTTGAATTTCATTCATACAGCCAATATTCATACTATAGAGCGTACTTTTTTAATGGCCACAAAGTAAATTCAAATTCAAATGTAGTACCCACTCAGACAGTACACAACTTCGGACAAAGAATTCATTTTCAGAAGCCATTACCCTAGTCTTCAGTGTCATGATCCTTTAGAAATCATTTAAATATGCTGATTTGGTGCTCAGTAAAAAATTATTCTTATTATCAATGTTGAAAACAGTTGTGCTGCTTAGTATTTTTTCAGGATTCTTTGATAAATCAACAGGATTTATTTGAAACGGTAACGGTAAAAAGTCTTTACTGCCACTTTTGATCTGTGTCCTTGATGAATAAAATTAGTAATGTCTTTAACCAAAAAAATAAATCCTGACCCCAAACTTTTACACAATAGTGTATGCTTGCACAGTCTCACCCTCTCACACAGACACATTCACTCATTCCTTCTTACCCTTTCTCTTTACAGAGGGAGAAAGACCACATCCGGAGACCCATGAACGCATTTATGATCTTCAGCAAGCGGCATCGTGCACTTGTTCATCAGAGGCACCCAAACCAGGACAACCGCACTGTCAGCAAGATACTTGGAGAGTGGTGGTATGCCTTGGGACCCAAAGAAAAACAAAAATACCACGACCTTGCATTTCAGGTTACTCAAACTGTCTTACACTTGCAGATATGCATGTTTAAACGCCTAAATAACCCCCATTAAGTCTTTATCTAATCGTAAATGTTTCTGCCACTCATTCACAGGTGAAAGAGGCACACTTTAAGGCACATCCTGACTGGAAATGGTGTAATAAGGACAGAAAGAAATCCAGCAGCGAGGGACGTGGTGTTCCAGGGGGCAAAGACATCCGCGAGAGGAGCATGTCAGAAACCACAGGTGTGGAACACCACAAGCAGTGCAGCTGTCACTGTGTTAATGTGAATTATAGTGTAACAACTTTGTAATATCTGAAAGGATTTTGAATTTTAATTATATATATTGCTTCAGGGCTCAACAATAAGGATTTTCACCTTTTTTTCTGCAAATTATAAATTTATAAACAATATTTCCAGGAATCTCCAAGACAGCAATACAATGAGGGGAAAAATGATGGCATACTTGGCAAAACATTAGTTTAGTTTTGTAGATTTGTTTATTTTCAACATATTCTTACTGATTTAAAAAAAAATGTTGACAGATTTGGATGATTTTAAGGCATAAAATGCATATACATGATATACAAGAAATGTAAGATATAGTGCTGACTGATTAGAGAAAGTTTGGTCTCAAATTGGCCCACCCCAACCTCGAGTCAGTTTTACTTCTGTAACAGAAAAGTAAAAAAATCCCATTCATTTTTTCCAAAAGGGAATTGATTTTTAACAATAACCTACTGTGCGCTATGAGGTTGTTAATCAATGATAAATGCTTTTGTTGAAGACATCAGCCCACAGCTTATCATATTTAGCAGCACAATTCCTGAAGAAAAACTACATCAGCCATTGTTGTGCAAAGAAATCTCCACTAATCAGAAAGCTGTGTAGAGCAAATGCACCAAAAGAGCTCTCAGCGACCGCCCACTCCCATATAGCACTGCAAGTGATGTAACAGAGTCAATCTCCCTACGTTCTCAAACTAATTCAATATTTGAGTAAATATGCATATTTTGCCATAAACTTGAAATGTAGATTTATATACATGATCGACAACTTTAAATGAATGGTTTCATATTTCTCCATAGTTTTTAATTTGATTGTCATTGACATTTGCAATGCTTCATGGGATTTTAGTCCTTTCCCCCATTAAAGCCATAAAGTGTGTCAAAGTTTATAATGTGGTTGTTCACCTCATGGCTATTTGGTTTGTTTGATGGCTTACAAGGTTTTAACAAAGATATTTTTTTAAAAAGCTCTATGGGAAAAATAAATTGGAAAAAAGCTCTAGATCCAAAGCTGCTGAAAAAATGGACGGGCACTTTTGCGCACTATATTAGTGGCCTGTGGTTATTACATTGTGAATGCACAAAATACACGTCAAATTCTTCTATTTCAGAACCTCCGTCTGTGTCAATGGGCATGGAGCTCAAAAGTGTGGGGCCCAGCATGGTTAGCGTGTCAGAGCGAGGCGGAGGTGAGGGACATGGTCAATTGCCTCGTCCTCGTGCCTTCTCTCAAAGCGCCATGCACAATCTGGAGAGGAGCGAGAGAGGCAATCCACAGGCACTCGCTGAGCTGGCACAGGTATTAGATGCACACTTGTGCAAGTGACACATTTTCAAAAATTTATTCTCAACTAACTCTTCCTGTATTTTTAGATGTGTGGTGATGGTGGTCAGGTTGCAGGGCGGGGTGCTCTCTCTCAGACGCAGAGGGGGGTAAGTGAGGACATGACAAGTGATGATGAGCGTATGGTCATCTGTGAAGAAGAGGGGGATGATGACGTCATTGGTGAGTCAGGCTTGATTTTCTGAGATGCTTTCTCAAGTCCTTGAATCCATAAGGGTTTTAAAAATACGTTAGTTAGTGCAGATGTCTTAGATGTCTGTTTGTAATTGTTTATTAGCAATTGTGTCATTCTTTTGTAAGAGTTATTGTTTGTTATTGTGTGTCGTGTCTTATTCAGAGGACTCATATCCGGGTAGCTCCATTGACCTGAAGTGTAAGGAGAGGGTGACAGACAGTGACAGTGAAAATGGATCTGGAGATGAAGGAGAACGCAAGGTATCATCTCACACATTTTATATCGGTCTGTGTTAGTTTGTACAAAAATATGCTCCTTAAAGGGATAGCTCACAGAAAAATGATTTACACATGTTGCTCCTGAAAACAATTTTAACTTTTTTGGTCACACCTCCTTTAAATCTTTAAAAAAATCTGGCTCCCCGCTCTCCACACCTCTGACTATAAAATAATTTCACTAAATTTATAAAAACCTAAAGATTTTTTAAATTGTTAAACATGCAATGAATAACACCTGCTGAATTTTTGAAAATTATAACAGTGAGAGAGAATAATAGATCAGAACATAATTTTTAATTTAAACAAATGTAAATATTTCAGTGATGCTATGTATGAACAATATAAAATTAGTGGCTGCAGTGAGCTCTTTTGACGGAGCCTCATGAGCTCAGCTTCTTGTACGACTTCTCGCCGGAACACAGCAGCACAGTAGCAGCTTGTGAGATGCCATCCGCTGAATGTGTGCTTTTCTATGGCGAGGAACTTCGGGCTTGTTCAGACAGTGACAAGTCAATGGTCTGAAGAAGAAGGATTCATTGCAAACCTCACCTTGGCAATAGAATCGCCATTGGCTAGTAGATTTTTTAGTTTACTCGCCAGACTTGTGTGAATGTATATTTGTCATTTTAACAGAACTTAGAGTTGGTGGTGCTTGAGACATTGGTCATTCAGTGTTTCTTTGAAAAATAAAAAACCCAAGTAACAATAATACTGTTAAGATTATAATACTAATACTAACTCTACTACTTATAACAATATAAATCGCACCAAGATCTGATGAGTTGCTGGGTTAATGAATATTAATCACGATGTCTGTGTTCGCTTGAAAAGATTTGCTGAGATCAAAACAGGTACGGTAATAGGTGAGAGCTTGCACATTGGTTCCGCCCACTACCAAAACGCACTACCCCACTACCAAAGAAACCGGCAGTGGCTTCTGCTTTTTCTTAAAGGCTGGAGAATTCCAAATGAACTCTGTTTTGACAGGAAAATACAACAAAGAAAATCATTTACGTGAAGCGCATCAATTCTATGTGGTATGTGAGACTCTCTCAATCCCTCTCTTTACATGTGTGAGAGAAACACAGAGCATTCTCAGCTAAGTAAGGCCGAGTCGGGCGCCTTCAGACTACAGTTTACAGTGCATCAAATACTCTGCCATTGAGATTAATTGCAATGGTGTGCTTTAAAGAGAGCGAAACAGAGTTTTCAAGATGAGTGAAGGCGAGTGAAAATATATCTGTGCTATACTTATACTTTGCCTCTTACTCTGGTGAGTGAAATCTAACAATTTATTAGCCAATGGCTAATGGTAGACATTATTTAGTCGCCTAGCATTCAAATTTTGTTGCATATGTGAGTGATTTATTCACATTGTAGAAGGTTGCAGTGGAATTGGCCCTTGGTGCTGATTTAGGCAGAGCATCAACCGCTATTCAAGCACTTGAACAATATTGCAACATATTGCTGTTTGTATGGTAAAGATAAGCATTCATACTAAAGGCCTGTTCACATCACCAAAAATGTTTTGCATGAAAATCCAGTTCAATGTTCACATGTGATTTCAAACCAAAGGCAGATGGGCTTAGTGAAAATGCAAGATAACTCTCTGACAGTAGGTAGCTTTTGTGAATGCAGTTCTGCTCATAAGTTTCCATTCTCCAGAATATGCATTTAAAGCCGGAGGGTGTAAACTTTTTGGACGATTGGGGTAAACTGTACATTAGTCATTGGGGAAGCATGAATATTTCATGTAGCTTCTAAAGGGCAGTGCTAAATAAATAAAATAAAATTAAAAATTTTAAAATAAATGCATCATGTTGCCATCTTGAGCATCAGTGTTTTCACCTTCACATAGTAATTGTCCACTCAGTTGCCTCAGTTGTTCACAGTGGGAGAAGATTGATCTGAAAATCATACTGTTGAAAGGGGTTTATATATGCAGAATATGCTAAAAAACAAAAGAATATTCTGATGAACAGTACTCAGTTTAACTGCTCGGTACAAATAAGGTACTCATGAACTACTCATGAATGCTCACAAAACATAAAAACAGATGTTGGTCATCCAAGTAACAATTCACAATATTAAGATTCAAGGGTATGTAAAATTTTGAATGTGTCATGTCAACATCTGCATATGTCAACATCTGTTATGTGTAACAGGTTATTCAGGACAGTACTAAAAAATAACATGCAATTTTTATGATTTTACTTTTATTTTACTAATATTATTAACATCTTGAATAAAATTGCAACATCTTTTTGTTTCTAACATGAGGCCAAACAGTATTTTTTGTTTTAAACAAGGGATTAGAACACCTCTCTAAACAAAATTCAGCTGCGTTGACTATGCAAATGTTGGTGTTGGTCTGAACAGACACATTAACAGATGTTTATTCAAAAATAAAATGTTTATCACACCGAATTGTTGAAACAAACATTTGTCTTTGTTGTGAACAGGCCTTAATTAAATAAGTCAATTATTACAGTGAAAAAATAAGGACAAATTTTTGGTGAACTATCCCTTTGATGAATACAATCTCGCTAACTAATGTGAAATGTAGAACACTGCTCTCTGTAGTACTAGAAAATTGCTTGTAGTCCTTAAGCTAATTATTAATGAAGTTTACAGAAGACGATTACACAGTATTTTTATTAACTGGTAAAGGATCTGTGTCCTTGTATTTGTCTGCTGCCTTTGGCAATTTATATTCTTATTTTTGCATGTTACTCTTTTTCATCAGAGAGTTTTTGCTCCAGTGATTTGCTCCTCGTCTTACGGCCCTGGTCATGGTCGGAGTGTGTCTCTCTCCTCCTACCCCACTTCTAGACGCTTTAGCGACACTTCCTCAAAAAGAAAACGAACAATGGAAGGAGGTGATGGAGAGAGAAGGGAAGGTGAAGGATGTGTGTCCCAGTCTTCTGGAGGTCAGTCCATCCTGCTCAGTTCAGGCGGGGGAGTGTCGTCAGTTCTAGGAGCTGTGAGAGTGGCGTCCACTGTTGTCACTAATGTGGTACGTCCTGTGGTCAGCACACCCGTGCCGATTGCCAGCAAGTCCCCACATGACAGGAAACCTGCTCCGCCTCAGACACAGCTTCTCATCGGCCCTGGTGCCACAGGAAACACGGCAACAGCTTCAGCAGGAGGGGGTGGGTACTATTCCTCATCATCGCCCAATCCTGTTAGTGCATCAGCAGGTCAAGGTGGGCTGGTGACCAATCTAGTTTTGGGAGGCACATTCCAGGCTCCACCCACTGTACAGCTTGTCACACCTCCTTCACAAAACCCAGCCTCCCCTGCGTCGGCCCCGCTTACTCATAGTAACGGTCCGCTGCCTCTGCCCATGCTGCAATCGCACATTCTCCCCTCCGGCTCATTAGCGCCCCCATCAGGCCAAAAACCGATAACACAGGTCCAGTACATTCTCCCTACCCTCTCTGCCAACAATCCCAAGAGCCCTTCTCCTCAGCAGGCCAGTCAGCCAACCAGTATCTTCACCCTACCCACAGCTCTGCCCACTCATGCCTCACTGGCCAACGGGAAGCAGTCGGGGTATGTCTCCAGTCCTGCTGTGGGAGTGGTTAGCCCGGGAGCCAGAGGTGAGAATAATAAAACACTGTGAGAGCTCTAATAAGTGTTAAATACATTACCATATTAATAGAGTATTGAGGGGATGACATCTAGGGATTAGCCTTCTTTTTTCGTCTGAAAAGTGCTGCGACTGCTATTCTGAAGCAACTTACATAATGCTATTAACGTCAAGCACGCAAAATAAGTCACTTCAGGCCAAATGGTTCTAATAGTGGTAAAGAATGGTTACGGTTATACCACTTGAGCTTTGTTCAGCATAGCACGATTACAAACAGTTCTTGGCCTGGAACTGTGCTGGTAAAATTTGTGTAGTAATAATAAAGTTAAAACCAATATCTGATCATCCTCCATAACGGGGTCACTATTACATCTCATACAGTCTGTAAACTCTTTTGTTAACAAGGCAACGATTGACGCATTTGTATTACATTCCAAAGAGCAGCCATATCAGCCCCACAGTGGAAAATGAAGCCATACCTGTACTGGCTGGGCCAGATTGGCATGGAATGGTTAAGCAACGAGAACAGTTTGGCTCAATGGTGAAAAAAAACGGCTATAGGTGTATAAACGCACATAAATACATGCGAAAAACAAATCAGTTCGTGCATAAGTGCCACTACTGTAGGAACTACATACTTCACCTTTAATGAAATGAAGAAGACTACAGGAGCTAATAGTGGACACAAAGCCAATTGGCCTGAACTGGAGGAGAAAGTTTACAGAACAGAACGCAGTGGCTGGGTCAGTATTGCCACGTTGTGGACAAACTAATTAATGAAAAATATCTAGACACATAAGCTGAGCATGAGTATGTGCAGCTAGAAAAATCTATCTTGTGTGCGTATAATGCTGATTTTTAAATTTACGCCACTCACTGTATGCATACCCTAACATATACGTAAAAACTGAATACTCTGGGCTTAATTTTACAATTATAAATTAATAAAATTATTTTTTTGAGACAGACGAAGAGTTTAATGTGGCCGAAGTAACTCTGCAATGGAAACATTTGAACTGAATCCATATCGTAACTACTAAGGACACACAATTTACACTTGCAGTGTAGACGGTGTAATCGGAGGGATACAATTCCGATGCACCACTTGTGTCTGTGTAGACATTTATTTATTATTTATTATTATAGAGTATTTGAGAGAAGATGACTTTTCTCACAGATAGCTTAAAAGTGGAGCTTCACCAGTAATGTCACAATTTCTAATTCCAGGAAATTGCTGGAGCTGTTCACACATGATTTTTAAACAGAAAAATGTTGTTAAATTATTGCCTATTGTCTTTTTCATTGTATTATTATTTTGTAGCATTATGTTGGCTTTGGCTTTTAGATACTGTTCTCCATAGTTTTGTACTATGCCAGATAAGACAGTCTGTGCAAGACTCAATTATTTTAAACACTCTGTTCTTTCTTCTTTTTCCTCCTGCAGTGCAAACACAGTCACCAGTCTTGCAGGGCAAGATGCTGGTTCCCATGGCAACAGTGAGGGCTGCTCCTGCCCCCTCTCAGCAGTTTCCCTTGGTAGCCCCTCCTCTTCCTGTTCAGAATGGAGCACAGGCAGGAAGCAAGGTGAGATCTGAAATGGGAAATACATTGAATAGCCAGTAGAACCATTCATTAAAAGTGATGCTTATTATTTGTGAGTGTTACCTGTTTTAATCAGCATGTTGCCCTGTTTCCTTTCCATCTAGATTATTCAGATTGCTCCGATGCCTGTCGTCCAGTCGCAACTCCCCTCTACGGGACCAGTGCAACCTGGGAGCCCTTTTTCTGTTACTATGGGAACAGCTACAGTGGTCGCCCCAGGCTCTACCCCGTCTCAGACCGTGCTGCTACCGCCCCCACCAACAAGGTATATCGCACACTCTCACAGGCATACTTAAACTCACCTAGCCGCATAAGCACAAATCTCCCCCACTCTTATTTTAACAACTCCTACACTCCTAAAGTGCTGCAGTACTAGAGAATAACCCTGCCTGGCTGCTCTCATTATAAAAGCTGTCTAATCTGGTTTCTGTTAATATCACTTTTTCTCCCACAGAATCACTTATGTACAGTCCACTCCTGGGGTTCCTTCTCCTTTGCCATTAGTTTCCACCACAACAGGATCTTCTCAGACAGCTTCAGCAACACCTGGATCTGCTTATGTGCAATCACCCCTGGCAACCTTTACAGCAATCGCTCATCCAGGACAAACTCTGGTGCAGCCACTGATTGCAGGTCAGTTGACTTATAATTAGTATAATTTAATAAATGTATTTCTTGTGAATTTTAGGGAAGTGCCACATGATCCGTCAGAAATCATTCTAAAATGATTTCTAATACATTATTATTATTATTATCAATGTTGAAAACCGTTCTGCTTAATGTTTTTGTGGAAACAGTGATACACCACAGAATTTATTTGAAATAAATATTTTGTAACAATGTACTCTTTACTGCCACTTTTGATTGAATGCAACTTAAACTTAAACTTTAAATGTAGTGCAAATAATAAAACAACTTTCCCCACACTTTATGGACTTTTTCAAACAAATCATTATTTGAATGATTGTAAAAATACATCAGAAGGGCCCGATCAGTACTATAATAATTAAAATTTGCATATTGAACATTTGTAAAGTGTATTGTCTTCTGTTTCCCCAGGTCAGCCGTCGCTGCTGGCCCCAGCCCAGTCTCCCAGCGCCCCTCACGCTCCTGCCATCACCGCCATCTACACCCCTACAAATGTGACCTTGGCAACTGGGGTGGTGTCTATGGGGACAGTGTCACCAAGTGTGGTGTACACAGTGTCCAGTTCCTCTAGCTTATCTTCACACATCCTTCCTAAACACACCACAACAAACTCCATGACCTCTGTAACCTCGGATAGGCAGGGGAACGTATCTGCACATTCTGAGAGACAGTTGCACCAGGAGAGAACACTGGACCGGCAGCACATGGACAGTCCGGGCTACACGCAGTCCTCTGAGAGACAGACAGAGAAGGTCTCTCTCTTACAGCCAGACAAACAGTTCCAGGTCCCGAGTAAGGGCGGTAGCAGCTCAGTTGCCCCTCCACAGGGCACCTCAGTGCCACTGCAGCCTGGAAGCCCTGCTCAACCCTCTCATTCTGGTATGATAGACTTTAAATAGGCCATATTATGCCCTTTTACAAAGTCTTGCTTTTGTTTTTTGGGTCTACTAGAATATGTTTTCATGCTTGAAAGTTAAAAAACACCTAATTTCCACATATTTTACATTGTTGCAGCACCTGAACAAGTCTGTCTGTCTACACAGTTTGTGTAGTTCCGTTCTCTATGAAGCCCCTTCTTCCAAAAAGTGTACTGTGCTCTGAGTGGTCAGCTGGACCTGTGTGTCCAGCCGACCAATCAGACCCCTCAAATGTCAGACCCCTTTCCATAACCGCAAGTTTCAATGCACTACTAACACTACTGTTGTTGCAAACACTACTCATCCAGGCCTCGCCCCTTTTGTGTATGCCTTGGGCTGGAATTATTTAAATGAGGAATATTGTGACATGTACGTTCTCGTAAGAAAACCCAAGACTACAATCAAGTTCAGAAACGGTGCTTACAGATATAGGGAATAACTCTCTTGTGCTTTATAACTTTCCAGACCTTTCTGATGCTCGAACAGCAACATTACTCACTAAAGAAAGTTAAAAATGAAAAAACGTATTATAGGTCCTCTTTAACATCATGAACTCCACCTGTTTTCATGATGGGGTTGCGGCCCAGTGGTGATTACTTTAAGACTACACACAGTCCCTCTTTTCTGTTTCAACAGGCAGTGCTCCGGGGACACCCAAACTGATCACAGCAAGGCCTCCTCAGAAAGTGAAAGCCACAGTGGCCAACATCCCTGTGGGCAGTTATGATGGAGGAGGGAGAGGCAAAGAACGAGACAAGGAGAGGGACAGGGAGAAAGAGAGGGAGCGAGAGAAGGACAAGGAGAGTGGTAGTCGGTTCTCATTTGAGATAGACAAGGCAGCTGAGACGAGTTCCCCAGCAACCCTTCTACCAGAGGAGGGGTCCACTGACGCCCCCACCCACTCCGTAGCAGAAAGTGGTACCCACAGTGGGCGTGGCAAAGAAGCAAACGCTAAGGAGGTTAGGATCATTAACTTGACTGTCAACTACATGAAAAACAGAATGATTAAATCTAGTTATATATTATTTATTATTTCAAAATAGTAGGTTTTAAATATCACTCAGATGTCACTAAATGTGCAATAGGCAAAATAAATAAGTGTATATATTTATTTATTCATTCATTTTTTAATATTAACTGCTTTTGTGATAATGCTCTTATTCTGTTTTTTTTTTTTTTTTTTTACTCAGGCTGAATGGAAGGACTCCCACCCTTCTTCTCCATTGCCTCCTCCCTCTGGATCAGATCCTGCTCCACCTCAGTCTCATGGTGATAAAGATGCTCCACCTAAAAAAGTCAAGGCCCGCCCCCCACCACTCAAACGACCATTTGATTCTGTTGACAAGTATGTTTTTATGAAATATTGCCATCATTGGTACTGATATGATTTATTTCCATCTTAAATTATCTATAGTCATCATATGTTTGTAGTATTAAATAATTTTAATGGGGACCCAAAAGTCTTAAGGTGCTGTCTAATTTATAAATTTTTTTGGACAAAAGGGTCCATTGTCAAATGAATTTACTTTCAAACCAAGCAGCTTTCTGTTGGTCAATGTGGTAAATTTTTGTGACCAACTTGAACCCGATGTGAAATCTGCATGTGGAAACCTTTCGCCCTCTTGAGAAAATCCAAATCATGTGGATTTCTATTGAAATGATTGGATTTCATGAAAATTTGCTGAACAACGCAGTGTTTCCCACAGGATTTTGTGAGACCGTGGTGGGTGGACCTCGGTCCCTTTTTGAAACAGCACAAACAGACTACTTACCAGTATTTAATTAAATTGCAGTCTTTTACAATTTGAAAAGGGCACAAAGCCATGTGACGCTTTCGATTTTAGTTCGTTTGACAGATACTTTGCCAAAGCAATGGCACAAAACAGCATCAGAGACCTTTTATGTTATTATGATAAGTTTTAAAATTTTCCGTTCATTATGAAACTGTGACGGCACAGACTAGACTATGGCGCCAATTAATGGGAAACACTGCACCGGTAAATGTGACCACTAGAGAAAATCCTAATTTTGTGTTGCATTTTTTTTATTACAAATTATGCTATCATTAAAAAGTTTTAGTGAAAAGTTCTCATGATAAGTGTCATAAATTTTCTAATTTGATTAGTGACAATAGTGCAGAATCAGAAGTATAATGTATAAAAATCTATTAATTGGATTCCTATTTATTACCCGGTTTTACATGAAAGAAATTACAATTTTTCACGCATTCTCAGACTTTTGGACCCCACTACATGTGCAGATTGGTCAGAATCTTGTGATTGGTCATGTGTGCAGGGTCCTGTCAGAGGTGTACTTTGAGGAGCGCTTCGCAGAGCTGCCAGAGTTCCGTCCAGAGGAGGTGCTGCCCTCTCCAACCTTGCAGAGTCTGGCCACCTCCCCAAGAGCCATACTGGGCAGCTACCGCAGGAAGAGGAAAAACTCGACCGGTGAGAGTAAGATTCAGACCTCTTCACAGACTGATAAATTATTGCTCCGTGTAGATGGGTGCTGGGTCAGTTAATCTGTTCCTGCATATCAAATCAAAAATCAGCTAGCCCTCAATCCCACTTCTGTATGCAGACCTGGACTCGTCCACAGAAGATCCTATCTCTCCAAAAAGGAAAAGCCGTCGCAGATCTAGCTGCAGTTCAGAGCCCAACACACCTAAAAGTGCTGCAAAGTGTGAGGGGGACATTTTCACCTTTGATAGGCCAGGTAATACTCCACTACCCATGAAACCTTCATAATTCTGCAGCCATATTACATGGATTCAACTACATTACAATTATCCTTCTCTCTCTGTGGTAAAGATGGAGAGGATATACTGGGGGAGCTGGAGTTTGATAAGGTGCCCTACTCCTCTCTCAGGCGAACTCTTGATCAGAGGAGAGCTCTTGTCATGCAGCTATTCCAGGAACATGGCTTCTTCCCTTCAGGTAGTGCACACACTTGTAAAGAGTACTGAACCACCCACACAGTTCACAGACAGCACATATACAGCTCATAAGTGAAATGAAATAAAAATCATTCACAACACTAATCTGATTTTATGGAAAATAACATAATTCATTACACCTACAGTTTTCATCCAGGGGGTCATTGGACAGGTACAATAAAAATATACAATCTTCTGTAAAAATAGAATCTAATAGTACAAATATTGCAAATTATGAACTCATTTAACACACCCACCCCAGACCTACCTAGTTCATCATACATTTCATAAAGTTGATGGGTGACAAACATGAAGCAGGACAGCAACTCACTATGTAATGTAAAGATATGAGGGGAAAAAAGCACCCGTATGAGTGCAAATGTAACATTGATTTTAAACAACAGTTCAATAAATAAGATAATAATATTGTTTCATTTCTAAATTTTAATGAAAATGTTATCTATAAAGCCAAAGCGGAACTGGTGTGCATCTCTGAGCAACACATTCTCAAAACACAATCATCATCATCATTAAAAAGTAGTGAGACGAAATGATCTTACCAGTGCTGATGCCACTCTTTCTCCTATTGCGGTCTTTGATTTTGAAATTAGCTGATGATAAATAAAATGCAGCGTATATCTGTTGCTATCTGTTACAGGAACTCCATTAAATGTGGCCAAATGTATAAGGGACTGTTTTAAAAAATCAGATAGCCATCTGACCAGTAAAACGCATGAAGTGAGCAGGTCAAAAGGCCCAATGATTCAATGGTACATTCATAAAGAGAGCTATTTACTTCACTACTAAATTAATCAGCTGTTTGAACAAATCAAATGAATGAATAATCTTAATGACTTACTCATTTAGACATTTACCGCCACCTACTGGCAGTTTTAGTTTCATTTCATTAATAATAAAATATTTCCATATTAATAAAAAACCCATTAAAGGTGTAATTCACCCAAAAATGAAAATTGTGTCATCATTTACTCAACTTCATGGCTGTTGAGGCCTAAAAGTTTGTGTAATGAATTCTATGATGAATTTAAAAAAGAAAAATTCTTTTTGTCGAAAGCTACTGTTTGTAATGTCTATTTGATTCTTTTCTCATTTTACACAATAATTACTTTCTTTTGGTCGTAATATTTCAGCCACATTTGGTGTCCGATTACATTAATTAATCGCCACATTGCGGAATTAATTACAATAAAAATGTCAATCACTTAACAGCCCTATATACAGACATAAATACATATGCATATAGCCCTATGTACATATATACTCGTTATGCTTGCGCTTAGCAAGCAAGTTTAAAATACTAGATGCAGTAATTCCGATGAAATGTAAAAAGAAATTAATGAAATGACAACTATCATGATTTATAATTGTAATTTATAATTTTTTTCATAATAATCGATTACTAGTTTAATCATGATCATGCAGCCCCATCTTCAGTTCCCTCTGTCATAATGTCATTTTTCTCGTCATCAAGTTTTCTCTTTTCGTCCTCAAAAGGAGAATTTACAAATGCTGTGCTGATCTCTCATTTCCATGCAATTACAAATAAATAAGAATGAATCATCAAACATCAAAAAGAATGCAAAATCAACATAAAAGTGGTCCATGTGACTATATTTTAAATCTTCTGCAGCATTACGATGGCTTGTGTGCGAGACAGAATAAAACCTTTAGCTCTTCTTTGTGTTGGCTGAGACTCCCTGGGATTGAAAATGCTTGAGTCAGTCCAGTTTAACCTCTCCTTTTCAGTTTCTGTCTCCGTCTAATGCTGTCTTTCTCTCCCCCTTTTGCCCCTCTCTGTGTTGATCGACAGCTCAATCGACGGCTGCGTTCCAGGCGCGATACGCCGATATCTTCCCCACTAAGGTGTGCTTACAGCTCAAGATCCGTGAGGTACGGCAAAAGATCATGCAAACGGCAGCTCCGTCGGAATCGGCCGGCATTTCAGATCTTTCCTCCTTACCGGGACCTTCTGGGGCGGTGGTCAGTGACATAGCTGTTGGGGCAGACCCTCAGGAAAAAGAAGCCGAGCGAGAGGGTGAGCAGAACAGCCCGGAGGATCCCAGAAACACTGGCGATTCACAGGACTCCACCAGATGAGGTTGACGGGCAGACGGATGGCTTGAAGACCAGATGTCTCCCCTCAACGTCTGCATGATCTACATTTGTTGTCTTGTCTCTGCTGTGACCGCCTCCGAAGGTCATAGAGAGAAGAAGCAAGAGCAAAATTTTCATGTGTATGGAGAAGATGAGGGGAGACGCCTCAAAACGCTTTGGGGCTTTGAAACTTTACAGTATTTTACGTGACAAAATTATAAAAACTTTGCATTTGACACACGCAGACACTTGCCTACATAAACACACTCTTGAATTTACAGCATTATTATAGTCATTAGGCTTCCTTTGGACTTTGAAACTAGAGGACTGTGGGCCTGTCCTGTACGCCAGTGAAGTCACAGTGCTGCTGATGTCTTTAGAAAGGCAGGATGTATGAGGGCACCCAATCCATTTTCAGACTGAGTTGTGTTCATATGGCCTGATGTTTTTTTTTTATTGGTTAGTGGGTTACTGCCGGTCATTGTGAGGCGGGCCTCCATTGGCTGAGTTTAAGTGATAATGAAGACTTATTGGACTTTTATTTTTGATATTTAGTTTTTTTTTCTTCTGTGGTGATTTAATTTTTGAAGACTTTTCACGGAGAGCTTTGTTAAGGCACTGAAAACCTTCGGTGAGGGACTCGGAACTGCGCGCTGCCATTCAGAAACCTTTCGTCCTATGATTGGCTTTAGTGGTTGTCAGTCAAACTGGAGTCATTCCAAAGCCTCTGATTGGCTAGCCATGAAGGAAAAGGACATGGAAGGGAAGTCAACAGGCACATTATTGCCATTGATTTATGTTTTTCCATATATTAAGAGATTCCACATATTTAAACATTTCTTTCCCTGCCTTTTTTATTCAACTTTTCATGAGCTGGTGAAGCACAGAGCAATGAGAATGTTGGGAATATATTCTTAAGAATTTACCATAAGAAATTTATTAACTTTTTAGAGAAGAAACTTGATTTTTCAACACGTAATGCTACAGGTCATTATGTTATAAAATCTCTCATTATTACTGTTCTTATTAATGCTTTGTTGTTCTTGTGGATCTGATCCTTATAACCTATATATACTGTATTCCTATTAATATACTCTTTCTTTAGCAGAAACAGAGGGATGAGTTCACCCTCTTCCCTCGCTCCTAGAGGCACTTCCACTACCTTTTTTAAAACATTTTTCTCTTATGCTCTTTATCTTGGTATTCACAATATGTTTTATTTCTTTCCAGGAAGTAATTACATAGGCCTTTGTTGTAAGACACTCCAAACATCTTTCTGATATCTGTACACTTTTATTATTATTATTATTATTATTGTTATTATTAATTTGATTTGCCACTTACATTCCTCCCCTTCATTCCTCCTCCCGTCACTTTATCGTTCTTTCCTCAATCACTTTAAGGCTGTAAGGTGGGACTGGGAGGACATCAACGGTGATCTTCTCCTGCACACTGGTCTTTGTTGTACATAAATACTGTAAGACTCTACCATCAGAATAAAGAGCAAAAGCATCATTGGAAGAAACAAAGCCAGTAACAGGAAAGGAAATTGTAAAACAAAAGGATGAATAAAGAAATATGGTTATAAACTGTCCTTATGGCGTTACCTTGTTTGGCTGATTTACATATCAGAGAAAGACTTTATACTGATACGTTCTAAATTTTAACTGTATCTCTCCGTGTACAAATAAATAGATGTTCAAAGAAATAGCCTCTTCTCTTGAGTAAAATGAAAAAAGTGAGTAACTAACTCCTCACTGGACAGTGATTGGGTGATGTCATAGACTTTTAGTCATTCTTTTTTCAGGGGGAAAGCAACAATGCGAGTAAAACATTGATGTTTTTGTGTGCGATTCTAGGATTTCATCCATGTAAATGCGTTTTTTGGACTGGGGAAGCAGTTTTGAGTTCTGAAGGCTTTCATAGTTCAAGCTAATAGATGCTTCATGTGGTTTTTAAGAATAAAGGGAGGATGAGGTGCTCTTAAATGCAAGTATTAATTACATTGTGGGTATTTTGTGATTGATTTGCTGCTATATAGGAATTCAACCTACAAAACCAATTACAGTATGATGAGACTTATATTCCATGTAACATCAAAACAGGTTTAAAGTGATTTATTAAAGTTTTCTCAAAAAAAGTTAATTTACTCAGCCTCACATTGTTCCAAAATTTTGTGTTCATACAATGAAAGCCAACATGTTCCAACATTGTTTTAGCCAACTTTGACTTTCATTGTATGTACCGAAACAGTTGAAACATTCTTCAAAATATATATAATATTTAAAATGTTCCACAGAAGAAAGTCATACAGAATGTTTTTTTAACTATCCCTTTAAGGTGACTTCATGATTTCTGGCTAGTTCTGTCAAAAATACACTTCCTCAAAGCAATTACAAGGGAGACAGAGAAAAACTGTTTAAGTTTATTTGCAAGACTTCTCCAAATCAGCATCATAACATTAAAAAAAGCTACAAACATTCAGTGTTCAGACTGAGAAATGTGATGTATCCCTTTGTGCATAATGTTCGTTCATAATGAGCACTAACATGTTTTGATTTCCCTCTTTCCTGCTGTTTTGTTCTTCAGCTCAATGCCCTTAAACGACCTCCTTGCAAGAACTGCAGGTTTGAATGTAAAACAGGAATCGTTTTAAGCCGGCCTGTGGTATCAACTTGCTTCAATGTCCATGGGTGTATTTCTTTCTAAATCTCTGCCTTCATGCCTCCTATCTGGCTGTCGGAACAAGTGTCATGCAGTGTCATCAGCAAGCCAGACTGTCCGTTCCTACTCCCAAAACATGAGCAGTCTGATCACAGACTTCAGTTCCTCTAAAATCAGCCGTGTTTTTATTAAAAATTGACCTCTCTCAAAAAAGTCAAAATAAGGCTGAAAAATATTTAAATGGATCTATTAAGAGTGGCTTTTTGAGGTACACTTATTCACACATTCAAGAACTTTAAACAGAAATGAATACAATGTATTGAATTTGGAACACTGTCTTAGACGGCCTAATTCAACCTCTGCTTTTCCTTTTTCTTCGTCTCTATGCTTGTTCTGTCCCATCTGACATAACTTATGCTCATATTTTAATTGTAATATTCAAATGTCCAAGATGATGGCCACAAGAATGCTGCACTGTTCTTCACTTCCCTCACAATAACTGCAGGTTGTCCACAGTGATGGACTCCATGTTGATGCCACCCTCCAGTGCAGTGTGGTACAGCTCGATGGCCTCTGCCAGGTCTCCGCTCGTCTCAATGATGGCTATAGTCTCTCCGAACTCATTACACATGATAGTGGGAGTGCCCTGAGTCTGAAATAGTGAGAAATTATAAACTGTTACTTGGTGCACAAAAATTGTAACAAAACACAACAAAACTAGCATACAGACCTGTGTCAGGTTAGACGTCTGTATCTGAATGACCTGAGGCTGTCCAAGCTGCACCCCCTGCTGGCAGAAAGATGGTATTGCTGTCGCCATGTCCATCTCAGAAGCTTCCACAACAGTAACCGTTGCCGTGTTGGATTCCGCGGGAACTGCTTCTTCGCTGTGCTCCGGCTCTTGTTGCTTTTGGGAGCGTGTGTGGGTCTTACGATGGTTTCTAAGGTTTGAAACTGTCTTGAATGTCTTTCCACATTCACCGCAAGCATGCGGCCGCTCGCCCGTGTGTGTACGCCGGTGTTCTGCCAGATGCATGCTCTGCACAAAGCCCTTATCGCAGAACTCGCACCGGAACGGACGCTCGCCCGAATGTGTGCGAAGGTGCTCCCGCAGGTGCGTGTTCTGGCGAAACCGTTTTCCGCAGATCGCGCAAGGATACGGACGCTCACCGGTGTGAACTCTCTGGTGTAGCGTAACGCTTGAGGCTGAAACGAAGAGCTTTCCACACACCGGGCAGGGATGAGACTTCCCAAGGGTGGAGTTGGAGCCTCGTGGCCGGCCAGGCCCAAGTCCATGACTTAGCTGGTGCAGGCGAAGATTTGCTGGAGAGTTTAAGCGCTTGCCGCAAATAGTGCAATCCAGATTGGGTTTTGTCACTGAAGGAGCGCTTTGTTGCTCGGTGTCATCTGTCGAACCCTGCTGACCTCTAACCTGGGAGTCGTGGGAGATGCAATGCAGCTGTGTCAGGTCGGGATGCTCCTCCAGGCAATGTATGTCTCGCTGCCGTTTGCGCAAGAACCCCTCGGAACAGTGCTGGCAGGGGTAAGGTGCCGGTGACCCTGGGTGGTGAAGAAAACGATGAGCTACGAGTTTAGCAGGACGGATAAAAGTGGCAGAGCAGTCTGGACAGGGTGAGGGTGTTGCATTGCTGTGAAGATGCTGACGGTGTTGACGTAGATTCGACGATTGGCTGAATGCTTTGTGGCAAATGTCACACCGGTACGGACGGACTCCCGTGTGTGTGAGTCCATGGCGGGAAAGATTCGCAAGAGAGGAAAAGGTCTTTCCACATACGCTGCACTGGAACGGCCGCTCACCCGTATGTGTGCGCAGGTGGTTTCGCAGATGGATTTGCTTTTTGAACGGTTTCCCGCAGATGTTGCATTTAAAACGCCTTTCGGTCATATGAGTCGTTCGGCGATGCCGCAACAGACGGACCTGCGAAGAGAATCTTTTTTTACATATGGAGCACGGAAACTTTGGGTCTTCCTCAGCAGCAGGAGTCCTGTGCGTACCTTCCTCTTCTCCTTCCACATTGGCTGAATGTTTTGGGTCGTCTGTCAGCATTGTCCCTCCATTTTGTTCTTGTTCTGTGTTTGAGTGTTCAGCATAAAGGCCATTCTCTGTCAGCTCTGAAGACTGGGAGACCACAGCAATACCTTCAATGAGCACAGGACCTGTGTCGCTTGACTCATTTCTGTCATCTTTCACGGGAGGAATTGTCACCGTCTGTCTTTCTTTCCTCCAAGCAGCCTCTCGTTCTTTTGCTCTTTGGATGATAGAGAGAGGAGACTGCTGTGCCAGTACAAACTGCAGAAGGGAGAGAGTTGAATTAATCTCACAATTTTTTGTTGTTGTTGTTAAAAGGTTCACATTCAGTTCCATTTTAAGGAAAAAGAATATAATAGGCCAGTTTTTGTGGATAAAACAAACAACAGCACTAACAGTGTAAATTCATACAAAAAAGTAATGACTGTATATTTCTAAATTTGCATCTAGTTACAAATGAAAATTGTCATCCAACACTTAGTCAATTTTGTTATTTAATGAAGGCCAGTTTACACGAATAACGATAACAATAAAGATAACGATAAAGTTTTAAATATTGTTTTTTTTAGCGAACACTGTAAAATAAAATTACCTCAGGTATCCAGCGCTAGTTTCGAGAGTAGTTATAGTAGTTTTTGATGTGAACAGTACTTTTAATACTGTTAAATGTAATCTTTATTAACCTATTTTTCATCCTGTACAATATAGTGTGATGCCTAAATTCCTTTGTAGCATTTAAACTATTGATTTTAGTTTTTAGCGTTTTATTTTTTATTTAGACAAAACAGAAAAGAATTTTAATATGAGGCATTTATCAGTTATCAGCCAAAAAATGAAAATAATTATCACAATATCAGTATTGGACAGAATTGTAATATCAATGCATTCCCAGAGTTTTAAAGAGTTAAATTTTGTGAAGGCCAAAGACAATCTAAAGGAAATAATAGGGGAAATATTGCCCAATATACACTATATCCAATATTGACCAATACGTATAAATGAAAAAAAATTAAATCTCTAATATCGATTGTAAAAACCAACTATTACCTGAGAGACCGGTGTGGTCGGCTCACGTACTCTGTGAGTGCGTCGATGATACAAGAACTTGGTCATGTTGGTGAAGGTTTTAGCACAAAATGGGCATTTGTGCAGTGGCTCAGATGTATGAGATTTCCTTAAGTGGGGAAGGCAAAACAAAAATGATATGTTTGATTAGAGAATATGCAAATCATAAGCAGGTTATGATGTTTGACTATAGAGTTTGTATGTGTTAGTACCTGTGTATCATAAGAGTCATTTCTGTGGTAAAACCATGTCCACAGTCCACACACAGAAAACGTGCCTCACCAGAGTGCGTGCGCATGTGTGTCTGAAGGGACACCAACTTCTTAAACACTTTATCACACTCTGGGCACTCGTGTGTTCCTTGTTCATGCACACGGAGGTGTGCCACAAGCCGATTGGCAGAGGTGAACGTTCTTTTGCACTCCTCACACTGAAGATTGCTGGATGAGACAGACGACGCTAGACCCAAAGTAGCTGAGCGGGCAGTGTATGTACGTCTCCCACCAACAACTTTTCCAACTTTGCTGCATTCTTCTGATCCGTCGCTTCTTCCTTCATCTTCCTTAGCCCCTGAACTGTCTTCATACCCCACCATCACCCCAGTGTCCCCTGTCTCTTTGTCCTGGCCTAAGAAGTGCTCACCCTGGTGTTGAAGGAAATCCTCTGGTGTGCTAAACAGCAGATTACACTCAGAACACTCATAAGGATGGATAATTAAAATTTCTTCATTTTGCTTCTTTAGTGTCTTAACCTGACCAGAGGAAGGGAGAAGGTTCAAAGTGGTCACATTGTCCAGCCGGATAGGATCGGCAGGTAAGAGAGGGGCGAGGAGTTTAGCTTTTCGAAGAGTAGCTGAGGCAGAACCATCAGCGATTGCTTGGGCGGAGCAGAACTGTAGGCGGAGCATCGCAGAGGTGGAGCCGGGCAGGGAAGCGTTTGCTGGCACTAGCATAGTTCTGGAAGGGGCTGCAGTTTTAGATGGGTTTTCTTGCTCTCGAAGAGCCTGAAAAATAAAGGCAACAAAGATGAGCAACGAAATAGGGACCAACAAAATCCTAAAACAATATGGCAATAGGCCCAGACATTATCAAACTGAACCTTCAGAATGAATAAGATGGGAACAACCTGGGGCGGGATGCAAGAAATGACTAAAAATAAAATTCCAGAAGTTTGTTAGAATGTTCCTATGCACAGTTCTTGAAAAATTATTAAAAGGTGCAGTGACTTCTGAGAATCATTGTTGAACACTGTTGATATAACAAGCAAACCCCTCCCTTCATTGCTCCGCCCCCAAAACACACTAACACGCAATGCAAGAGTGGATGATGTTTCTTTATCATAGCAGAAGCAAAGAAAAATAAAGCGAAGATGACGAACGAACGACAAGAAAGAACTAAATATGAACATACATTGCATGAGTGTATACAAGCAAGAGTTTACTGTTGGTCACCAGCAGCACACCAGCTCCAGACATGACACACAAGATCACTGATACTCAAGTATGGAGCAGTGACAACGCAATCTCCGCATCTATTTTCAGGCCTTCCCGCTTAGGTCTCTCAAGCACTAGAAAGGTTTTCTAATATTAACGAGTGTCATAAAGCTCTTGCCTGATCATAACCCTTCTTTTTCCAGTCATATTACTCTGACCATTTCTATTTTGTGCTATTGCTCACTCTCTCTCCTCGCCCATCATGAGTAGACACGCCCCCTACTGCTGATTGGCTACAAGTTGTGGTGCTCTGTCTGATCCACTTTTAACAGTGTTTTTCCAAAATGGCTTACTTCACCTTTAAGAAATTCCTAAATACTGTCTTAAGAACATAATTTTTTTAAGAGGGAAATCACAGGCTTTTATCTGATTTTATGGCAGTTGTTGCCAAAGATTTATTGATCAGTTCAATGAAAACCACGCCAAAGACCATTATTATCATAATAGGCCTGCAAAATATTTGTCACAAATGGTTTGATGGAAGTTCATCAATCAACTTAACATTTTTTTAATGTGTTGTGCATTTTAAGTAGTTATTTACTTTTTAACTTAAGTAGTAACAATAGCAATTAAGAAGAATTTTATTCTTTATTTTTATACCCGTGAACTTTTGTGAATCCAGACCCTCATCTTAACACCATGTTTTAACTAGGCAATGTATTTCCAACAAGAGCTTTTAGCAGGATTTTGGACTACTAAATGGGCAGGACTACCCAGCGTGACAGATATAAAAATAAAACATCACTTTTATTGTATCACACCTGGTTACATTAGTGTAAAACAAACCCCTTTAAAGAATGTATTTGTTGTGAATGTATAAATGTATGTAGAATGCAACAGACCTGAGCTAGGGTCAGGATCTGGCCGGCCCTCTGTTCATCCAGAACTAGATTTTGCACATTGAGCAACTGAACCGGAGTGACTGAACCATCTGCCTGAAGAACATATTCCTGAAACAGAACAAAAAATTTAATTAAAGACTTTTTCTGTTTGTTTGAAAGATAGTTCCTCATTAAGTTTCTGATTAATTGCAATCTTCATTTGAATGATCTTGATGATGACAAGACAAATCTTTTATTCTCTGAGTATGTATGCACAGATATATGTCAGAACACTGAATCACTATTGGCTGGCTCTTGTTTCAGCATCACACGCATGCATCGTGCTACTCATGTGTACAGTGTCGGCCAATACTAAGCCGGCATTCGGACATAAACAAAAGCCTTCACTGTGCTTACTACATCAACTGTGTAGGAGACTGACAGGGAAGAGAAGAGATTGCAAAATAAAATTGTTATGTTTGTTGTTTTTGCACAAAAAAGTATTCGTCGCATCATAACATTAAGATTGAACCACTGTAGTCACATGGACTGTTTTAACAATGTCTTTAGTAGCTTTCTGGGCCTTGAAAGTGGTGGTTAAATTGCTGTCTATGGAGGGAAATTTCATCAAAAAATATCTTAATTTGTGTTCCGAAGATGAACGAAGGTCTTACGGGTGTGGAAGGACATGAGTTATCAATGACAGAATTTTCATTTTTGAATGAATTAACCTTTTAAGTACCGTTTTATTTTGCTGGTATTCACAGAACTGGATAATTTTGTTCAAAAAAAAAAATCACATTTTTATAATATACCAAGAAAAAAGTATCATTAGCTACAGGAGAAAATTTATTTCATATACAAATAAACATTACAGCAGGAACATTCCCAAATGAACTGGAATCTAATCAAATCAAAACCGCATGGATACCCAGCTCTGTTTATCAGCATGTGTTTGTTTGTGTACTCACTGTGTCAGTGCTCAGGCTGCTGTGGGTGCTGCTTCTGCTGTGTGTCTGTCTGTGGGCCAACCACAGTTCAGGTGTGTCAAAGAGAGCCAGGCATTCCAGACACTGGTACTGGATTGGCACTTCTGCATCAACAGAATCCACCTCTGTGACCTCACATAGCTCTGAAAATAAAGCGCAAAGTAGCTGATTACACGCACTTCCAAACGAAACAATCTGACATGTACAGCGCACATATTAAGCACTGCACTCACCCTGGCCTGCCTCTCTCATGTGCAGCTCTTGATGCAGCAGCAGTTCGTCTGGATTCCTGAGGATGGCTCCACACTCCAGGCACTGATACTGGCTCTCCCCAGTGTCACAATCCTCAAGGCTTGGCAGGATCTCAGCCTCGTCCCCCTCTACTCCGGTGTGGATCTGTTGGTGCACCAGCACCTCCTCCAGCGTATTAAAGAGCTGCTGGCACTCACTGCACATGTACTGATGCTCCACATACTCCTGCTCACTCATGGTAACTGCAGAACAGTTCTAAACCAGACTTTTGGTGTGCTGAAGAGCAGATACAGTGCTGGAGTTATGATGAGTCACAGTCCCTGGGTTCTGTATATATCCTAAGCCTAAAAACAACCTGGGAAAAAAAAAAAAAATCCAACTTATAGATATGTCTGAAGACAGACTCCCAGACAAATTGTCTGGCCTTGCACTTTTATTTTAGATTCCATAACCTATCGTTCAGGAACAGATACCCCAATACCCCAATACTAATTATATAGATATGATAGACATAATTTACTTAATTGAGACATGGGACAAAACATGTCACACCACTTGATATGTTTATTTTTTTAAATTAGCAACATTTCCACTTTGAGATGGTCGCTATAATGTTCTTAACTAGGGATATAACAATTAGTGTCACAATATACTGCAATACAAAAATGCCACAATATGTATCGTGGATAGTGATGTAGGCCTATAGTGTATATAGTATCACCCAAAATTAAAATTACTGTGAGAAAAACTTCAAGTTTACAGAGTTTTAGTGTCAGTACTACATTAAACTACTATATATAATGTTGAATATTATGTATAATAATGCAATGGGGGAATATCTGTGGGTCGTGATAATGCCAAATGTCTTATGTTACTAGTAAAGTGTCTTAAATTATTTTAAATATATCTCATCAGTGACAGAGTCCAAGCATATTCTTCTAAAATAATTCTGTATTTTCAGCTTCAGAATCATGAATATTTTTATTCTGGTGTCACCATTGTCCTGTGCATTGGGTTACCAGCACCAAGTCGAAGTCCCCACCCCCAATATAACACCAAATTTAGCATTTAAACCAACAGTACATTTTTTGTTAACCATTTACCATGTCTTGGAGTATCGCAATAGTATCGTATCGAGAGTTCAGTATCGTGTTATCTATCGAAACGTGACATACGTTTATCGTTACACCCATATCAATTTAATTTTTTTTTCTTTATTTTTCTCATTCAATACCCCTAAAATAAACTCAGGCCATAACCGAGTACTCCATTTATATCAGTGTTTCTCAATATCAACTTAGGATGGACTTCGAATATTAAACTTAATATTTCTATGTCCAGAGAAAAGGAGGTTAATCCCTACTTTTTGTAAACACTGCCACATATTTGTGAATCCGTTTATTTAATATTTAACTGCTTTTAATATTATAATACACATTCTGTGGATTTCTCATACTTTAACTCCTCATTTTTTACCAAGCCCGTACATGACATAAGGCATTTGTGTAATATAAAGAGTCCGCAATCCACAATTTGCGTCCCATCAGTACACGAGAAGAATATTCCGGGTACTACTACTGCGGTACTGATGCAGATGATCAAATCCAGCTGACTGACAATACGCCTTATCATTCAAACTTCTAGGTAGTAACAGTATTAGTGCACGCAGATAACAGCATTTAGGTGGATTCACACGAGTTGTTTACCTTGTGGCGAGCAGTTGGTGGCGCTCTTCAGATTTTGCCAGAGCTTATGCAGCGCACCGCTGTCTCCTGATCGAGCCACCCCGCTGTACGGCGGTCGTCAGGCGGCGCTCTTCACTTTTCCCCGCAGGTCTAAGAACGCTGAGGGGAGGCCTTCTTTCCCCAACCGTTTCCGAACCTCGCCTGGCGCGCTGCAGATGGGCAATCCCTCGTGCAGCGCTCGTCGGCCCCGCGGAAGCTTTAAGGGGTTAACAATGCGATTCTCACCGCAGCGAACCAGTATTATTCAGCGCGACGCACTGCTCGTTGAGTATATTGACGTAAACACGGTCGTGGATATGGAAATGTACCGTTTGTCTGGCCTCTGTTCCTTGCTCTGTGTATGCAGCCCCGCCCCATGGGGGTTCGCGTGTTGCTTGTGCAAGGCAGTGATTGGATAGAAAGACTGTCTGTCAAACTATAGCTGTTGTGATGGACAGTCTAACGATTGAAGCATTTTTGGATGCTGGAGTATGTGAGGCTATATCTGCTGATGTAAAGGTCCCTAAACCACCCATAAATTCGTTAATAACGAAACATCTCAAAACACACCATGTCCTGCTATGAGAAAGCTCAGATAAACAGGCCATCTACAGAAAGTAAAATGAAAACCATTTTTGTGTGTTCTTGAAATGTATCAGCCTCACTTATAAAGATTATGATTAGTCCTGCAATCAATAATATACATTGACATCAAAACATTTCCATTCGCATCCCCCAAATTATTAGGGGAAAATCAGTGTTTGACAATTTAGGCTGTACTGAATTATTGTCATGTCTTAGGGTTACACAATGCAGGGCTTTTCATTTTGCTTTCTAAATAATTGTTGTTTTTATAACGTGGTAATTTTTTATAGTAATAAAAAAATTATCTGTAGGATAGTGTAGTGAATGGAAACAACATACCTTGTTGGATTATTACGAGGTATATTTTGCAGATAGTATTTTTATTAATATCTTTTTATTTTACTGCAGTGATAATATAAAAGGCATTCAAGTAATTTTGCATACAACTGTCTCATTATATTTGGGGGTCCTTGGCATGAAAGATTAATGAAAAGCTGGTCACCTATGCGCGTGAGCGTTGTTGAACTTCATTACCCAGAAGACAATGCGCACCGAACGTCACTGTGCGTCAGTTCCAGTTGCCCAGTTACACAGAGAAAGAGGAGGCGCACAACCTTACCGATAGAATAGTCCAGGGATCGTTATTTTTTAACGGTTATTGTTGTTTAAATTGACATATCCACTACGCGCCTGGGTCAGTCTACCGGCACTCTTTACCCCCGCTCTGGCACACACGAAACCCGATATGAGCGGCAGCGGGCGGCCCAGGACTAGCTCGTTTGCTGAGCCTCCGGGGGTTCCGGGAGCCGCTGCAGCCGCCGCCGGATCAGCCGTCGCCGGTGGAAGCACTTCAGGAAAGACGGGGGGCGCGCAGGCCTCAGCCGGGAGTTCGTCTGGTTTCGGAAACCTAAAGCTGGGCAGTGAGTATCATTCAATGACATCACACGACAATCTCAGTAAATGTGATGATAGTAGACTAATAAAAGCCGAAGTGCTAGTCTGTGTAGCATGATGTTCATTAATTTGTTTGATTATTTTGTAATGATCGCGTTAACCTACTTTAGGCGGCTAACTGGCAAAGCTAACGTGAGCTTGTTTTTGTAGACGGATCAAGGGCTTTGATTGCGCTAACTACATTAGCTCGACAATCCTTCATCATAACAAGGGCTAAACACATCTCTTATGATCGATACAAGTGCATCATATTTTTGGCCCATTTGAGTCCCGTTTAAAAAAAGATTCGTGGTCTGTTGGATGTTTAGACGTCGTTGTGTTCTTCAAGATCTGCTCGCTTGGTAACAAAGCTCAGTTAGCACAACATCTAAAAAATTGTATCTTCTGCATTTAATTTAAGTATTTTCATCCTGTGCCGCACTGGATGCATTTAATAGCATCATAAATATCCTCAACGTTAATCTGACCGAGAAATTATATAAGTTAAACATAGAGAGGACCAAAGTGGTCTTTGCTTGTTCATATAATTTAAATCAAAATAAATATTCACAACATATTATTAATGTAGTGTTAACGAGTCCCCTGAAGGCCATCTAATAGATCACATCACAAAGCTTTGAATCTAAATACACCGCGTCCAATGGAGGAAAATTGACCGTTTGTACATTCGTGCTTGGGCTACTGTAAAAACTAGTGGTTTCCCTAGAGGCATAAACGTCTTCATTTGGTGCTCTATAAATGATTCCCAGTGACTGCAGTGCTGGCAGCAGCGTTCATCTGCACTGGTGCTGACTGCTGGATTTCCATGGGAAGTGGTGATGGGTGTTTTTACTATAAATGAGGGGAGATCAAGTGGGTGGATGGATGTACGACTGTAACCCACGGTCCCCTGAGAAACCTTGACCAGTAGTTACAACACACAACAGCCATTCCTGATTTGTGTTGTAACTAAACATGAATCTCAAACATGAGATTGCTTTTTTTTTTTTTATTAAACTATGTTGTTGTTGTTTTTAAACAAATGTGTCTGTTTAAATAAATTCAATTATAATTAATTTAATTAAGGATAAAAAAATCTATATCTGCTAATGCTGTAAACTATATTGGTAGCCCTTGCTTACACATTACTATAATATTAAAGGTTACAATTAACAACCAAGCCCAAATTATTAAATTCTGTTGCTATTTATTTTTGGATATAATGTTCTACACTCAGTATAAAAACAAACAAACATGTAAATTGCACATTAACCAGGGTTTAATTATGTATCTAATTATAATTGTCTAATTATAAAGTTAATTTTCTACTCTAATTCATTTTTTGAAACATGATCACTTACACAGTGGCTGTCATAACTTATTTTCATGACAAATTTATTAGATCAATCAAGTCATTACGAGCAGGTTAAGTAAATATAATGAATAGGCTAATGTAGTGCATGTACAAAATGCTCCTCTCTGGAGTTCATTTCTCTAGTGAACTAACATGCTGTAGACACTACTGACAATTCCTGAAGCAAATATAATGCTACGTGATGTATTATTCTCTAGCTGTTTTATTAATATCTTTCTGTAGTTGAAACCCCGATTGAGAGATTACATGCAAGCATATCGATCGATTGTCTGCTTTTCTGCGCTTTTTACTGATCGCGAACAGCGTTGCATCATCACGCGCGCCCCCTTCTGGATTGGAGTGTGGATCGCCTGTGACCGACTGTACTTGTCGGGTAACTGCATGTGCCGTACTGTAACGGTTCGTGACGAATACATGTACCATTACACCCATACATATGTGTAATACATATTTATTAGATTATTATTTGCAAATGCATAAGGTAAATTTACACAGTTATGCTGGAAGCAATGGTAAAATCATCATTCAGTGCGTCAGTGAAAGCCACTAAGTGGCATAAACAGATCACTGAACACGACAGTTTCATTAAATGGCATGAATCTTCCTCTCACATCATAGGAGTTAATTCTAACCCATATTTTAATGACATGTTTTGGTTCTGGCATTTCAGAATCATGACCTTTTTATTTTTATTTTTTTACTCTCAGCGAATTATTCATTCACATGACTGCTTTAGCAATTTATTCTGTGAATGTTTCCTTCATAGTTAATGAGTTTGTCTACTTTAAATAAAATGTATCCAACTTAAATGTAAGGTTTTTTTTGCACATTTTGGAAATTTTATTCACATTTTGGTGTTTCCTTTTTTTATGTAACATCCAAAAATTGCTATTAAAACTGGACATTTTATGCAATATGTCCATATTAACTGGCCACTAACCCACGGCATCCTGTATCCCACTTGAAGCAGTGTTATTCCGATGAAAAAAAAATCTCAATAGCAGCACCCCATTTCTGTCATTCATGACAAGAGCTGTCTGCTCTGCTTTGATCCAGCAAATTATAATTTTGCCTTGTAACGAAACAAAGCATCTGTTATGGTGAATCTGTCATTCCTTCTGAAATCCAAACTGACAGGGATTGACGGACAAAACATCACCCTGGGGCTTTGTTTGTCTTCAGGCATCCCCATTATCAGGTCTGCTCTTGTCCACAGGTGGAAATGTGGTCAGATTTTAGCTTTCTCGTCCTCCACCCTTGTTCAAACAGTCTTAAGGGTGTTTCTGCTATTTCTAGTGATAAGCTCTGCTCGTTGTTCTGTTGTGTTTGGACACGAATCTAAACATGGGTGTTGGATTACTATTAACACCTGTCAGAGTGGCAAAGAGGCATAGCATGCTGGATAAGAGGGCACCGATGAGTTTAAAAAGATCTAACTGCAGTAGATCTAACACTGGCTAGCTGTTTGTTTGTCACAACCTCAATATTTTCATGTCTTTAATGGCCTCTCAGGCATGCCTGACTAGTTTCAAGGAATAGTTCACCATTTACTCACCCTCATGTCAATCCAAACTTTACTTTCTTACATGGAACACGAGACATTTTGAAGAATGTGTTTATCACCATTTCTTGCAATTACAATGAATGGACACTGGTGATTTCAGGCTTCAAAAATCATGTAAAGCTCAATAACTGAATAATAAATGTTACATGTGACTTGTCTTTTCAAATCACCTACTGATTGGAAGTATTACTCATGTTTTTCTAAGCTAAAATTACATGGTTGCTTCATAATTAATACTGTCAGAGCCATTTTATGTTTTTATTTGATTTTTTTTTTTACCATGAGGAGCTTGTCTACCACAAATCCTGCCGCATATAATGACTACACAGACATCACACACTTCTCATAGAACACAAATGACATTTGTGGCAAGTAAAAATTTCCATTGTCTGGTAGCCAAAATGCTGCGTGTTATAACAGAGAGCCAAGCGGAGTAATGATTAATGCAAAAACATTAAATAAATGTTACATTTTTTATATATATATTTTGGCACAAGTAAATGAACAAATTATTTGAATCCTAGAATCCACTTACTTCTAAATGGCTAAGTTTGTCGCTATCTTTAATGTTTATAGGCAACAACGATGTAAAGGAACTTTTTTAGTGGCATCATACAATGGTCCTGTTCTCTTGACAGAAGCTAGAACAGAAGTAAAAATACAGAAACTGAGAACGAGAAAATAATGGAATAATTTACTTAGTAAGGATTACTTTTTTAAGTGTCACTTCACCTGTTGTACACAGTTTTTTTTTGTTTGTTTGTTTTAATAGCTATTATGTTTAAGGTAAATGTTCAAATGTCTGCCACTGTTTTTGAGGATTTTTGAGTATTGAGGATTATTTGAGAGTTTGTAGTTTCCTTGAGTACAACATTGGTGTTTAATAAGTGACATAGCATTCATTCAGAACTGGTTACGGCAACCTATGGCACAAATGCCAACATTGGCACATGGAGGGATAATCACTGACATGTGACAATAGCTTAAGAGGCGCATGTATTTAATTTAAATAAAGTCCTTCGAAATTGAACGTGGATGTACATTTTGAGTTAATCATTCCTCATCGTCACGCATTAAGTTTATTACTGGTTTTTATTAAGTTAGGAGCAATAAATACGGTTAAACAAACCATTCGGGTGACTGGTGCACGCTTTTGTGATTTATCCTTCTGGTTACTGACCCCTGATATAGGATTTAATTCAGGTTGTACTTGCTTAGACAGGCTTGCGTGGTTTCAGTCTTCATTGTGATTCTATTGAACTGACAGTCAGATGTTTCAGTCAGTGACCATTTGTTTAAAAAAAAATCTCATTTTGTTGCGTCTTTAGGGGATAGCGGGAAAGTGACAACGGTAGTAGCCACTCCAGGGCAGGGTCCCGACCGTCCTCAGGAGGTTTCATACACAGACATCAAGGTGATCGGGAATGGGTCGTTCGGAGTGGTGTACCAGGCTCGACTCATCGACAGCCAGGAGATGGTGGCCATAAAGAAAGTGCTTCAGGATAAGAGGTTTAAGGTAAGTATGAGAACTTGCATATGTGCACATTAATGTCAGAATCATTATAAAACACCCTGAAATCTGCATTCACACACAAGAAAATGCTGCCAAGTCCAAAATGAAAGGTTTTTACTTGTAATGCTACAGGCCTTTTAAATCAGGCTGCTACAATCACGTTGTAATTATTTTGACATTGCGATTTGAACTGCGATATGATAAACATTTAAAATCTCATGTTGCTTTTGCTTGGATTTCAAAGCTAAAAGAACAAAAAGGCTTAAGATCGCATTGAAACGCCCCTTTTCATGTTCAACAGCTTGTTCATAAAATACAAAGTAGCAAGCAATGCCTTATGACTCCAAACTAAGTTGTTTTGTCCAGGCTCTGATGCCTTGAGGAAATGTTGCTCTTCACATTTGCAGAAGACCTAAACCTCTTTCAAATAGACCCCAAAGTGTACCAAATTAAATATATATATATATATATATTTTTTTTTTCTTCTTCTTCTTTTTCTTTCCATTAACATTGTAACTGGGCTTGAAAGTGGACCAGGAGCTTTTTTGATTCCCTTTAGTTTTTATACTTAAATATTCTATTATTGCAATGTAATGTTTATAATGATTATTCAATATTAGAGATGTATTACTATATACAATTAGAAATGTAGAGTATTTCTGTCATAATTTCTTTGAGTATTTTTAAATGAAGTTGACAGCAGTTTTTTTTAATCTCTTTCTGTCTGCAAAACTTTATTTTCTACTTCCTTTACGTTTATAGAAGTTATTAAAATATGAGCCTGGAGTACTTGCCGTTCACAACGCTTGTAAAGCTTTAAATGGCAATCTGTCTCATCTCAGACCTGAGACGCATGTTAATATCAAATGTAAATGGAAACACTGAGTGTGAAAACACTGAATCATGTGTTTATGTAGTATCATTTAGACTGCATAGAGCACAGCCTTCCACTTAACAGTGTGTTTTAATCTTATTGATTGTGCAGCACTAGTTTTAAATGGGCTGAATATTCAGAGCAACACCTTTCCACAGATGAATGCATTAAACAAGATAGATGTTTGATTTTAATGTCCTTCACACATCATTTCTTTCTCTACAGAACCGTGAGCTACAGATAATGAGGAAGTTGGACCACTGTAATATTGTCAGGCTACGCTATTTCTTCTACTCCAGTGGAGAAAAGGTTGGTTTTTCTGTCCAACCTTTACTTTTTTTTTTATCAAGTTTTTATGTCCCAGATTAATTTTTATGTCCTACAATATTTTGTCTTATTGAATAATGTGCGTGAAGAATGTTATCTCTCTTGACCAATCTAATCTGCATTCTTTTTTTTCTCTTTCTCAGAAAGATGAAGTGTATCTAAATCTGGTGCTTGATTTTGTACCAGAAACCGTGTACAGGGTGGCACGCCACTTCACCAAGTCCAAGACCATCATCCCCATTATCTATGTCAAAGTAAGTCTCTGTGTTATCATGACTGCTGCTATTGTGCCCATTCATATTATGTACATGGACAGTAAACAATAACATCTCTTCTCTGTCGTTCCTCCCCCCACAATTTTTCTGTTTTTCTCTTTCTATCTCAGGTGTATATGTATCAGTTATTTCGCAGTCTGGCGTATATTCATTCCCAAGGTGTCTGCCATAGAGACATCAAGCCACAGAATCTCCTGGTGGACCCAGACACAGCTGTACTCAAACTGTGTGACTTTGGCAGGTGTGTGTCCCTACACTTTGCAACACACCCATGTGCAAAATATATAATACTTATGCTTCAATATACTCCAGGCAAAGTGTTTTTTTTTTTTTGCTTGGAGGTAAAAAAAAATTCCAAATACCTGAGCAGGATTAGCCTATAATGTTGGTGAACATCCCATGCTGCTGGGAGCCGCGTTTGGCACAATAAATTGCTTTAAAGCAAGAAGCTTTACAGTATTAAACAAAAAAGAATTAGTCAATTTCAATTAAAATTACAATTTTGAGTTCTTCTATAAAGCAGCTCTTCAGTTTGATTGTTTTTACTCGCATGACTTCAACGGACTGAACAGAAGAAATTAAACTGAGAAGAATCCTGAAGCACCAGAGCACACCTAATTTTGTAATTTGTAATTTTGTAAATTAAATATTTATAATTTTTTTCCCTTTCAAGTGTAAAAGAGAACTCAATGTGGTACTGGCACGCTGTCTGAAGCGACTTTCTGTGCACATGTCTGGTGTGTGTCTCAGAGAGCTGCTTCACAAAGCGCACCAGTACTGAATTGAGTTCTCTTTTGCATCTTGTTGCACTTGAATGAATGATGGCATGATCATTTAATTTTACACAGCCAAAGGAAGCCAGAAAAAAACGGATGCTCCATTAATTGCATTAAATATTTCTAACTCATTAAACTGAATTTAATTGCAAATTAATGCGTTCATTTTGATAGCCCTATGGGGAAAAAATATATATATATACATATATATATATATTGGCCTGCGTCCTGTTTTCTATGTGCTGTTCATGTATTTGATGGTGTAAAATGAACACAAATCCACCGGGGTTCGACAGAATCAAGTTGAGTGTGAGACAAGACCAACTCTGTTGGGTCACCAGGAACAACTGCGCTCTTGACTTGAACCACAGCAAATGTGCCCAGTGTGAAAGCCCCCTTAGATGCAGAGGTCCTTGATGTGATTCCAAAATTATTCTCATTGCAGCTCTGTCTTAAGGCAGTGGTTTAGGGGTGCCAGTTTTTGTACGCCTTCATATGCTGCCCACTACATCAGTTTTACACGTGTCTCTTTGATAGCGTTTATAATCCCCCATCATGTTGTCTCCATAGTGCAAAGCAGTTAGTTCGTGGGGAGCCCAATGTGTCATACATCTGTTCGCGGTATTACCGCGCTCCTGAGCTAATATTCGGAGCCACGGATTACACATCCAACATTGATATCTGGTCAGCCGGCTGTGTATTAGCAGAGCTGCTTTTGGGACAGCCCATATTCCCCGGTGACAGTGGAGTGGACCAGCTAGTGGAGATCATCAAGGTGAGTGGAAAATCTGCAGTGCTTTATTTTAAGAGTAAGCCTATTAGACCCGCATCATAATTCTTTCTCTGTCAACCCTCTACAGGTTTTGGGGACCCCCACAAGAGAACAGATCCGAGAGATGAACCCCAACTACACAGAGTTTAAATTCCCACAGATCAAAGCACACCCTTGGACAAAGGTAAAGCACCTGTACACTTGTAGCCATAATGATTCTCATTTAGCTTGCAGAAAGAAACATTTTAGGTCTTTACAGAAGGTTAAACTAGTGATGCACAAAAAAGATTATTTTTTTTTTTTTACCGAAACAAAAACCAAACTAAAAGTAGCTTATTTAATAATGAATTAATGATCAAACTTAATAATCAATACTTAAAATTCACATTTAAAAGCTTACTGTACTAACTTTTTATGACATGTATTTAAAAATACATTAAACATACCTGCAAACTACTCGCTTTTTGCCGAAATGCGTTAATTATGTGAATCATGTAGATCCGAAGAGTTTAGGTTATATTGCAATCACAATAAACCCCACAAGAATCAAAAACGGGTTAATTTTCTATAGACTGGAGTGAGACCATTGACATCTCTCGTGTTGTAGCAATCTTTTTTTTACCGTTCTTTGCATGTGGCGCTGCATTGCCTCAGTTTAATCGAAGCGCAGAGCAGACTTGAACAGATCGTTTCTTCCTTTTTAGTTACAGCACAATATAAACATGAATGAGCATCAGAAGGTATGTTGAAAGGTACAGTAAAACTTACTGAAATCCACATCGTCACATTTAATCACTCAATCAGCGTTTCAACCTTGGAAAAACATCAATAAAATAGCTTGTAAACAATGAAAAACCATTCAATGTCCAAAAACTCATCAGTCAACTAGAAAATGTAACTTTTTAGCACTTCGCATTTTGTTAAATATATGCGCTATATTGAATATTTATTGTATTTTTACTTAACCTGTTCTTAAGCATTTAATGTACGTTTGAATAATCCGTTTTATGACAGCCACCATTTAAATGTTGTTTTTTTTTTTGTTGTTTTTTTAAGTAGAAACAATTGTCATTAACATGTAATTATATTATTTAAAAATGTAATACAATGCTATTATGAAACTGCAAGTAGCCTACAAATCAGTTTATTTCAACCTTCAATATATTATTGATGTACCAACTGGGGTTCCCTGTATAGTTTACAGCATTAGTTGAAAGATTTTTAGCTAGTGGTATAGTGGAAGAGAGGATCAGTTTGAGCGCTGCAGCAATCTTTTAAACAACATTAAAAAGCATCAAAACAGCATTGTGTGAATTTCATTTTAAAATTGATAGTTCAAAATTGATTTCAAAGCTCAGACTTCATGATGTTTCAATGGTAACAAAGCTTATGGCGATTGTTGGATGGCAGGTGTGCTACAAATAAGTTTTGTTCACGCCTCAACTGAAAAGGGCATCGACTAAAAGATTAATGGCTCATCAAAATGGAGATCATCAAAATTGAGAGATTGGTATTGTCAACCCAGCCCTAGGATCCACATACCTGACATGTTTACCTGTTGTATCTTATGTGCACTGAATAATTTAACATCACTGTTCATTTTAATTTAACAAAACTCCAAAGCTGTTTTGAAAAAAATATTTTTGGTTGCCAAAATTTTGGTGCATCACTAGGTTAATTGATACCTGATGTTCATCAAAAGATAGATGAAAGTCTTTTGATGTTTAAACTGGTCAGATGTGACGTTTCCCTGTGAATCTGTGCATTTGTGTAAGGTGTTTAAGCTGAGGACCCCTCCTGAAGCCATCTCATTGTGTTCTCGTCTGTTGGAGTACACGCCGGTGACACGGCTCTCGCCGCTGGAAGCCTGTGCACACCCATTCTTCGAGGAGCTGCGCCAGCCGAATGCACGTCTGCCTAATAGCCGAGAACTTCCCCAACTCTTCAACTTCAGCCCTGTGGGTGAGTTAAACTGAGACAACTGCCACTTCTGTTCAGATTTAGCCTTGTCAGATTAATCGTATCCTCACACCCTCTTTTTTTAATCTCTAACTCTGGCTCTATCTCACACATATTATAAAAACTTGTGGCTTTGTACATAAAGTCGGTTCTTGCATTCGGTGAGCTGATTTTATGAAATGTCTGTGTGTTGACTACAATAGGATTTTACCTAGAACCTAATCCAGTGAGTGACTGATCTGAGATGTTCTTTATAGTCAACAATATAGAAAGCACTCAATCCCATGCTAATATGAGTAGTATTCTAATAAGCTACAATAATGAATGAAATGGTCGCATGCAACAAAAATGAAAACTATTTAGTTCCAAATTGATTCACTATAGATGACCCTAATTGTCTCTTTAAAAAAAAAAAGTTTACAGTTCTTAAATTCTTTAAAATGATTGTTACCTTTTTTTATATTCGTATACCATTTATTACTGTAAAGCTCTGTTGCTTAGTTGTGAGCATGTCTTTTACTTAACTACACGTTGTCAAACGAATAAGCAGGCTGTAATTAAACTGATTTAAGTCTAATGAACCTGAGAGTAAACACAGCAAAGCAGTGGTTCTGTTCATCAAAAAGAACTCTGTTTGATTAATAAGTGTGCTAGACTGAAACTTGAATGACTTATGAACTTGTAATTATGTTCATCAATTCAGTTTTGCCAACACAGGAATAAATTGCATTCTAAAATGTATTAAAGTAGAAAATGGAAAAAATTGTAAAATATTTCATATTTTTTACTTTTTTACTGTATCAAACAAATTCGGTCTTGGTGAGCATGAGACTTTAAAAAACAAAAAAACAAAAAAAGAATATCAGTTCCAAAAAAAACTTGAAGATAAATTTCTTTCTCTTCAGGTATAATTCACTGCAGTAATGGCTTTTGAGATCATCCTTGACTGTTGACAAATCAGTGTGTCCCTTTATCACAGCTCCTAGTAGTGTCTGTTTGTTAAAAGGCAGCAGACTATAAACTGGCCACCTATTGAGCTCAAGTGCACACTCTGTATTTATACAAGTAGTACCTATAGGAACAATGTACTGCACACTCTTACATCAAAAGAAAGCTTGGTATGATGGTTTGATGTGTCACCATCTGAATCTTCCCCCACTGCGATAGATCCTCAAAATGAATCCACAAAGTTGAACTAAAGCTAAAATGACAGCCCTATGTATATAGAGTTTTTCTGTAATTTGCCAGCTAAAAAAAATTTAATTTTAGGAGCCAGTGCTTCTCTAGTCCATTTTTTGGTCTGGAGCTCTGCAAATAGTGGGTAAAATGGTACATTTTGTAATTCAAACATTTTTCATTGAACTTTTCACAAAACATGCCTCAAATTTTGGCCTTTTATTTGAGATGGCTTTCACGTCCCGTGACACAAAGCGATCTCGGTTTTGACACGGCTAACCTCTTTGTCTTTCTGTCCCTGCAGAGCTGTCTATCCAACCACAGTTGAACTCCATTCTCATTCCTCCCCATGCTCGCTCGCAGACGACACCTGCCTCGCACGGTACTGATCGCACATACATTCCCCATGCCTTTGATTTACCCTTCCTGTCTGTCCGTATGGATTTGTGAATGCACATGTCCTGAAGTATTTTGACTCTTTGTGTGTTTCTGCAGAGGGCGGTTCAGACGGTCCAGCCCAGTCTAGCTCAGCACCGGGACCCCTGAGCAACAACACCTAATTGTTCCCTCAGCATTACTTAGACATCATCACCCCTCTCTCCTCATCCCTTCTTTCTCATTCCTCTCTTTCCCAGCAGCAGCTCCAAACAGTCTCTCTTGCACGCTCTCACAAACACACGAGCACTCACACTCGTCACCTCGTGTTGTGTAATCATTTTCTCCCATGATGGTAGAAGTATGTGTGATGCCCAGATTAATGACGGTGATCATCACAGGAGGTCGATTTTAAATTCAGTATGATTATCAACCCATGATTGAGTTGATTGTCATCTTTAGGTTTGAACATGGGGAATTGCCGATTAGGGCACGTGTGCCCCCTAGTGGCAGGAAGAGCGCCGCACAGTTACTGCTCTCTGCCTGAGATGCCATCCATTTGAAAGAATTTTAAAGAACGATACATGGTTTCGAGCTCATTTAAATTTGTTTTTTTCCTCTTAAAATGATACATTTTAGCTTTCTTTAGGAGTTCTTGGACAAAAGCAAGGACTGTGATGTGTTTTATAAAGCAGCGAGCGTGAGATGTCAGCGTTGTATGTGTCCAGATGTGTGATGTTTCTTTTCGCCGAGACGAAAATGAGCAAAGAGTGTCTTAATATGTGCGTATGTCAATTTTAAGTAATCGTTGCACACTCTTGTGTTTTAATTTCTTTTAAGGAGAATATTTAGGTATTTGGATAAGCTGAGACAGGGTTATCTGGGGTTTTTTTTTTTTGTCAGATTCAGTATGAAAACGTGCTCGTTTTGTTAGTTTTTTGTGCATGTGCATGCACGCACACGTATAAGGCATAGGTCAATCCCATCAATAGCTGTGTTAGCCGTTCTGTTTGAGTACAGAATTTGCATTATGGAGTCTACACCTGTGTGTGAGTGTTTCTATACATTGGCGTGCCCATTTAAATGTGGATTTAGTGGATATTCATCCAAATTACACATTGATACATGAGCCCACACGCACACCATAGACACTTGGCAAATGAGACTTTGAAACAGAGCTGTTTCTTTCCCTTCCTTCCATCCTCTCTCCTCTCTCATTGCTAATATGTAAATGCCATGTACCTTTTATTTTGTTATTTTTGTTATTGTTATTATTCTATTGTCCTTGTAATTAGATTTCTCTCCTAGTGGAGCAGTGCTGGTATGAGCAGAAACCAGCCTTTCTCGGTCTCTCTTTCTCTCTCTCTCTCGTGCCCGCCCTCCTTCCTTCAATCCCTTCATAATACAGCTGTATATAACATTTCATCCAGCCTCTCCCCGAGTCAAGGGAGGCAGACAAAACTGAACAAAATTTTGTTTTTACCTGATCTCAGTCTCTTTCTCTTACTCTCTCCCCTTTCCCGCCCACTCGCCTGCCTGCCCTTCCCCCTCCTCATCAGTGTTAATTCTGATCCTTTTATTTATTGTATTGCTGTCCGATTTATGTTTTTAACAATCTGATGGGGGAGGGGTTTTGTGTGTGATGTCAATTGGTGTAACTTTCATATCTCAAACTCTGGAATATTGTCTGATGGAATGTTCTGGAAAGGGCAGGTACACACTACCAACACACACAGGCTGCTCGGCCCATCAGTGAAAAGATGAACGGTTAAAGGGAGAGAGAGGGAGAGATAAAACAATGTTTTTGTTTGTTGGTATAAATAATAAACTCATTAATAAAGTTGTAAAATGTCTCTGTGGGTTCAATTGTTTATTCAGGGATCATCCAGTTTTTTTAATGCATTTTTGAAAGTTAAAGGCCATAAAGTCTTGAATTACTTTAATAGCATTTAAAAAAATAATGTAAAGATGCTTCTACTCAAGGCCAAAAAATATCAGGATTTTTTTTTACCTTCATTAATCTGAACATTGTTCTTACCAAATGTATGCTATTGTTCAAAAGCAAAAGTTTGAAAGAAGTATTTTTTATTCAGGAAGGATACATTAATGTGATCAAACGTGGCTGAACAAATATTTTGTAATATAAAAATTCTAATAAATGCTGTTTATTTGAACTTTCAGTTCATCAAATAAAATATAATGGTTTATAGAAAAATATTAAGCAGTAACTGTTTTCAGGATTGATAAATTGTTACATGAGCACCAAATCAACATAATGACCATGTGACACTGAAGACTTGGGTAATGATGCTGCTTTGCCATTTATTAGAGAACAAAAACTTTTGTAATATTTCAAAATATTACTGTATTTGTTTTATTTAACTATTAAATATATATTTTTTGATAAAGTAATCAAATTATTTTTGTAATTTGCATTAAAACTGATAAATTTCATTAAACATGCAATGCAAACAGGGTGCATTTGTTAAAGCGTAGGTGTAGATTACAAAATACTGCCATCATAACACAATAAAAATACCCTTGTTTAGGTGTGTATTAAATGGAGAGAGTAATTCAACTTATCTAGAGCTAGTATGGGTTGTGTGGGACCTCATGGATTTCAAATCTGAACATTCTTCAATATTTAGTTGCTTTATTTTCCTATTAGCTCATAGCTTCATCTGAGCATTTGTATGATTGCACATTTGCATTGCTTGGCATTCAAACAATGATGGCACCAGATGTTCACTTCTGAGTAGATTTTCTATTAATCACAACTATGTGTTTGGACTGATCACTGTGCACTGAAAAAACCCTGAAAACAAAAGCCAATCAGGAGGTCTTGGTTGTCCTCTATTTGCACACTGATTAAATATTAAGGTTTGTAAATTACTTCAGATTAGAGGGTAGAGATATGAGATTAAATCATCAAACAAACAAAGGTTAATGTTGTTTGTGTTGATATGACCTTATAATCTTTATTTTTCAGTCTTGTGTTACTGTGCTGAAAAAGTTTCCTTTCATTTGTCAAAGATCTTGAACTGCTGTATGTAAGTTAAAAAGATTCTATACTTCCAGGATGAAAAATATTGATTTGAATGTCACTTGACATTCGACCTAAATGACATCTAATATATGCCTGAGTTGGTTCTACTCCAAGCAATACACAACCTGTGAATATAAGCTTTAATTTAAGTTAGAACACCCAAAACCTCTTCATATAAAGCCATAATAGTGATCACAAAATTAATTTAATTTAATTGTATTACTTTTTGTTATTACTGATTTTTTAGCACCTTTTATTAAACCATATACAAAACTAATACAAATATATAATCTCCCATAATATTTACATATTATCTTAGTAGTTAAGATCTGTTGGGAGATTATATATTTGTATTCATTTTGTATATGGTTTAATAAAAGTTAAAGTTTAAAAAATCAGTAATGACAACTACTAGGTAAAAAAATAAATAAATAAATAGTTTAAAAAGTCTTTCTTGAATTTTTGTTTCTAATGCCATTGAAATCAGATTCATATGTGTATTCGTGTTTATGAACAAAAGATAGATTTGCATATGTTTTTATGCCGAAACAATAATTGTTATTATTACCGATGTTGAACCCGCGGAACCGCAGATGACGCATTTTTGCAAGAACGCTGTACTTCAGAAGAATTCTATTGGTAGAGTTGAAAAGTGCTGTGGACCAATGACGTCGCGTTTTGTTGAGACGTTCAAAATAACATTTCTGACAGCTACGAAAGGAGTGGGCCATAATCGGTGAGTTGTTTATTTTATCCCACGGGAGCAATGTTTTTTTTTTTTTTTTGGCGACTAATTCAAGGTTACCTACAATTTCTGTAATTTAGTAGTACCTGACGTCTCGGAGACTCGACTGGGGGAGTCAATCGCCCTTTGCAAACGGGCGGATTGCGCCAAACTACCACCGAAGAAGCGCGTGCTGCCCTTCTTCGGCGCTTCTCGCTCGCTCTCGCTATGTGTTCAATGTTTGAGCGCGACCGAGCACCCACAGCGGCTGCACTTTGAACACATAACGGTCAATAAACCAAGGACTGTAGTTCTGTAAATATATATATATATATTTAAGATATTAACTGTTGTTCAGTGAAAGCTAGCAGGCTAAAAGCTAGCAGGCCAGCAGAGCCCGCTACTTCAAGCTGTTAGCTAACCGGTGTGTTAGCTTGTTAGCCTTTCGGGTGCTGTTCTCTCACTGCTGTGCTGGCCATCCAGATCCTCCAAGAGTATCACAAGTTTGATGGAAGAGAGAAACCCATGTAGTCAATTAACCGATTTAGGCGTTTGCAATAGACTTAGTTAATAGTATATGGTTATTATTAAAGATGTTCAAGACATTTATTAAAATTGGTGGTTTTGTGACATTAACGTCTATTTATATAGTGTCCTATGACTGGGGACCGAATCCTTTATTAATGAATTCATATCTGCTTATCTCATTACTGTCTAGAAGGCAGTAATGACTTGTTTATAGTTTTGTCTAAAATACATTTCAAGTAAAATCCTAATATGAATTCTAAATAATAACAATAGTTTTAGTAATGTACACAAATTTAAATGTATAATAATAATCACAGCACAAAAAATACTTAAATATTATAAAATTAATCTTTTAGCAATTTTGTTTAAAATTAACTTTATGTATACTATTGTTTCCTGTTGAACACACAGCAATATATTGCCATTGTTGGGTGATATCCTGCTTAGTAAGGAGTCCTGCACATGCAAGTCCATGCAAGAAAAAAAAAGTAAATCGTGCGCACGATTTAGCCTACTCTTTTATTTTTTATTATTTTCCCCTGCATATCATGTGCGGGGCTCCGTAGTTTAGAGACCTTCCTGATGGTGTTTTTAATATTGTTGACCCCATATTGAAGAACCAATAGCTACTCGTGTAGAAAAGTGTGAATATGACAAATATTGGTCAAACTGAGAATCAGTCTATCTGTAATTATCACTGAGTAAACTGGCCAGGTGAACCTTACTGACATAAACTATACAGGCTATTGCCTTCTAGTGAAAGGAGGCCTAATTTCATATCCAGATTTTGTGTTTGTATGCATTGACATGCAGCTTTATTTCCTTTTAATATTCCTATTGTATGTGTATGATTGTCAGGATGAACTTGACTGACTCTTTTAAGCGTGCTCTGTGACATTTCAGCTGTAATTATTTTAGTTTTTTGTTTTGTCTTGATAAATAATGCTGAGTGAAACTAATGAGTGTGGCTTTGTTTTTACCACAGTTTGCGTGTCATGTAGCGCTCAGCCCCCTCATGTTAACACTGATCACATGCTGTAAGGACATTTCACTTGCCATCTGCCATGGAATGTCTGTTATTTCACACTCATCCTCCTCTCTTCCTTAAAACATTCCGGTCCATTCTCTTCCTGTCACCTCATGGAGGTGCGGCATGCAGCCTGAATCAGCCCAAAACATCCACTCTCATCACAGCGTCAGTTTCATTTTTTTACACAGCATTGCTATTTTTTAAGTAGTTGTGATTTATTTAAATATCTCTTGACACAGTCTTTATTTAATTAATTTCAAGATTTCAAAACTTTTTCTTTTTTTTTTTTTTTTACCTGCACTACTGTGAGGTTTGGGCTCAGTAAGGTTTTTTAAAAGACATCTCTTACACTCACCAAGGTTGAATTTATTTGCTCAGAAATACAGCAAAGAATCTTCAAATCTTCAGAAATACAGTAAAATAGTAATAAGTAATAACTTTTTTCTATTTTAATATATTTTAAAATGCAATTTATTCCTGTGATCAAAGCTGAATTTTCAGCATCATTACCCCAGTCTTCAGTGTCACATGATCCTTCAGAAATCATTCTGATATGATGATTTGCTGCTCAAGAAACATTTATTATTGTTAATGTTTAAAGCTGTTGTGCTGCTTACATTTTTTGTGGAAAATGAAATTTTTGAAGATTCTTTGCTGAGTAGAAAGTTTAAAAGAACAGCATTTATTTAAAATAGTAACCTTGTAAATTTCTTTGATCAATTCATTGCTGAATTAAATAATTCATTTCTAAACAAACAAACAATTTTACAGACAACAAACTTTTGAAAAAAAAAAAACTTTAATCCCTGTAAGTAAATTAATGAAGACTGTCAAAATCAGTCTTTAAATAATCACAATTACTTAATATAATAATGTTGAATACAATGTTGTCTATAAAATTATGCATTAAACAATCAGCTTTCTCTTTTATTGTTAAATGAATGTTAAAGAGATATTTCACCACAAAATGAAAATTCTATTTCTTTCTTCTGCTGAACACAAAAGAAGATATTTTGAAAAATGTCTGTAACTAAACAGTTGCTGGTCCCCCTTTGACTTCCATTGTATGGGGAAAAATACTGTGGAAGTCAATGTAGACCAGATGCTGTTTGGTAACAGACATTCTTCAAAATATCTTTTTTTTGTTCATCAGAAGAAAGAAATGAATACAGGTTTTGAACAACTTAAGGTTGAGTAAATGATGAAGATTCAATTTTTAAGTCCTACATCTTTATTTGAAAGATTTCATAGTATTGCAGAAGTTTATTTTTAAATGTACATTATCTTGTTGCATCAAAAGAGGGCGCTGTTATTGGAATCGGACCTTTTAACATGCATCCTTTCCATCAAATGTTTTTATTTCTTGGCTGGCTTTTTCTAAACATGTTTTATTGTTTTACCTAAACATATTCTTGTTTGTTTCGAACAGCCATGGAGTCGTCTTCAGTGTACATGTGCTTTCCCTGTTACCGGGAGTTCCCAACACTAGAGGAAGTGCTTGCACATCAGATGACCTGCACTGCGGAGAATCCACAACTCCTGCCCAATGAGACGCCTATCGAGGCTGCAGCCGCCGCCGCCGGTCTGCCGCAGGTATAGACGCACGTCCAACGTCATAGACACTTCACCCCTAAACTAATTCAAAACTTTATCTTTCCGATAAAACCCGTCAGCCCACACAGGAAGTTATCTCTTCCCTAAGAGTCACATGAGATAGATTTGTCAAATTCCTTTTCATTAAAAAATAATTTTTCTTTGTGGTGTTAGTCAGCGTTATCTCTAAATGGGGTGCATTAACATGCGGTTCCTGAAAGGCTGTGAAAAATGTAATCTATTTTATTCCCTTAAAACCCCTTGAACTCGTAACTGTAATTATCCAAAATAGACTAGAACATTTGAAGAGCAGCTTCCCATAATCCTGAATGGTGAACAGAAATGTAAAAGGATAATTTTGTAAGCGGATGAGGTTTTTTTTGCACGGCTCCTAATTTGCCTCTTCACTACAGGGGGGAAATTAGGCACTTGAGATTCTGTCTTTTACGCTCTGATGTGGATGCACTTTTACCCTAGTTGTTATAAAAACAGTCGAGTTTGAATTAATGCTTGACGGTTTTTATAATGATTGGAGTAGCTCTCTTCAAGCTAGTTATTAGTCACAGTTGAAAAAGACATTTTCTTGCTTTTTAAACAAGTAGAAAATCACCACTCAGAAAAAGGTGAATAAAATGAGAAAATGTGCCTTACAGATGAGGCCTCCCACATAACTATAACTATTTCTCTATATCAGGGTTGTGGATTTTATTTTAATACAATATTTTAAAGTTAATTTTTAAATTTTTCATTTTTTTTCACATTTGTATTTCTTTATGTATATAATCACACATGCAAAATTACATTTATTACATTTTTAAAGTTTTTACACAGATGTGTAAATGTATTAGATATGTAGAAATGAATACTTCACAAGAATACTTTGAATACTTACATTCAAACAGCGAGAGAGAGCTGATAGATTATTGACAACACATATTATAAAACTGACATTTATTATAATGGGTTTATGTAAATATTGTTTTAAGTTATCTTAAAAATATTTTGGTATAATTGTTAATAAATGTTAAATATAATTTGCTGTTTTTTTTAATTATACCCTAATACTGAGGAATATAATTACTAATTTTTTTCCCCAGAAATGGAATTCCCCAACTATTTAATGGATGCAAATAGAAGTAAAAAGATGCAATTTAACAAATATTTAAAATACATTTTTTTGTGTTGTTTATACATCAGTTTTGAGATTCAATGTGAAAATACATTTCTGATCAGAAATTTTAACATTGCAATTAATTGGTTAATTACAGAAACCTGTGCGATTTTTTTTTTTTTTTTTTTTTAATCAATCGACAACCCAAGTGTTTAAATATATGTACACTAATTGAATTACAACCAAAGAAAAAAATGATTAATTTAAGTATGTCCAAAAACAAGATGCACACTATTCCAACACATAGCCAGATGCATCCAAATAAGGGCATGAAGTGATGTGAAGATAGTTCTTTTTATTTTATTTTAAGATTTTTTTTGTCACTTTGTATAAATGTTGTTAGTTTTTGTTTATTTAGCATTAGTTATTTTAATACTCGTTGTTCTATCAATAGTTTTCTCCTTATTTTAAGTATTAGATTAGAATGCTGCTCCATATCAGCTGGTGGACGAGATGAGGCTGCAGTCTGTTCTGCCCGTTCGCAGTGTCATCGTCTCTTTGACTTTGTTTTTATATCTCCATCTGCTCTTATCTCATTTGAAACATCCACGCTGAAAATAGATACAACATAAGTGCATCTGTCCATCCTGTTTATGGATGTCCTCAGCCAAACCTCCCTGTCTCTCTGAGTCATCCTCTGTACTCTTAATACCCTCTCATCAAGATGGCTTAAATGGGTGCTTAAACTATTTAAAAAATGATTGCATGGCAAACACAAACAGTTTTGTGCCATGTCAGTTCAATAGGATGTCGCAGCCGGTTGCATCAGATGATGGTAGCACGGACCCCCACGCTGTGCCCTTGGTAACAGTGAATGTTTGCTTGAATTGAGTGTGACATGAGCTAACTCCTTGAGTGGGTTTTTACACTCGGCATCTGGGTGTTTCCTTTCTGCTACTGTGTTCAGGTTGTAGTTGAAACTTGGAGTTGTACAATATGCTGGTACAAGAGCAAATAATGTCCACACTGAGAAGCTAAGAATAAAAAAATGCGAAATATAAGCATTTTTTACAAATAGTATTTTTACAAACCCCTCAATGTTTTGTGGACTCCATGGAGAAGTATGTGTGTATATATATATATTTTTTTTTTCCTTACACATTGAATGCATGCAAGCTTACACATCTTAATTTTCTTTTGTACAAATATCATACATTTTTAATTCATCAATATATTGACATGTTACTATCTGAACTGTTGAAAGAGATAGATTGACCTTGCAGTGAAGCAGTTAATTTTTTTTTTAAAGAAATTAAAAGGATTATGCAAGACTGCTTCACAAGGTTTTAAATTTTTTTGTTTAATTCTTTTAATGAGGCTTTTTTTTATTTTCTAATTTAGGATATCAAGACACTTGTATCCCCCTGACATTTTTACTTTATGCCCTCCAAATATGTCAAATTGTATTATAAATCAGAAATCAAAACATCCTAGATGTAAGAGTAGCGTGTTTAATGTATTTTTGAAAAAAGAAAAACAACAACTAATTGATTCAAACAGAACAAATGAGCATCAGATCTTTGACTCAAATTGCATTTACAAACTTTTATTCCCTCTATAATTGTCATTGCGAGTTATCAGATTCCTTGATGTGTATGTTTTCTGTCGTCTCACTAGGTGGCGATGCAGGCTTTATCGGTTCCCCAAATCCAGACTCAGACAGCTGTTGATTTGGCTTCTCTGCTAGAACAGAAAAAAACTTTTCATTCAGATGCTCCACGTGTTCTGTACCAGTGCGCTGACTGTGAGGTTCTCTTTGATGCTCTGTCACTGTGGCAACAACACCGCAAGATGGGCTGTTGCATTGAGACGGGACCTGGGCCTGGAGGAGAACAGAGTGGGGAAATTCTTGAAACGGAAGCCCAACCGCTGCCTAGCCAGTCAGAATATCAGGACAATGAGCAGGCACAAGAACAGACCGAGGTGATAGAAGAGGGAGGACAGGCAGAAATGAAGATGGAGAGCACTAGTCAAGAATTTGTGGAGGTTTCTGGAAGAGTTGCAGCACCTGGGACCTCTCAGCAGGGCGTACCAAGAAAAAGTGTCCCCATGGAACCTCCAGAGGTCTCAGTCACCAAAGAAGCTCTGCCCTTGGAGACCTCGGCTGAAGAGAACAGCCCTGCCACAAGGCGCAGGGGGCAGAAGAAGGCTAAACCCCCCTCCAGCCTGCTCTGTGTGGAGTGTGGACAAAGCTTCAGCCTGGTTCCAGAGCTCGTGACTCACCGCAAGACTCAGCATGGCTTAAAAGACGCCATACACCGCTGCACGGTGTGTGGAGAGGGCTTCCTCAACACCACTCTTTTCCTCTATCACCGCAAGCAGCACCGCTCAGAGGTGCAGGAAGAACCCAAGCAGGCACCACCTACCGTTCCACAGCTTTCCACAGCCATGCTGGAAGCCCCAGGCGAAGGACTCTTGCTTTTAGCCACAGCGGGAGAAGGCCAGAGCCTAATGGAGGTGACCACTCTGGAACAGACCATAACTGAGACACCTGTAGCACATATGGAGGTTGAGCTGAACAGTGATGGGACGAGAGGAACTGAGGCTCTTCAGACTGAGCAGGAACCTGTGGTGGAAGACACAGAGATTTTGGTGGAGAAGATGGAGGAGGAGAGGGATGGAGCTAAGCAGGACGAAGAAATGGTGGTCATTGATAAAATTCAAGGAGACATGGTGATGGAAATGAGCAGTGTGGTTGAGGAGACCCAAGGAGAGGTGGAAAATAACCCCGCAGAGGAATCTGTGACGGCACCCCCCTCTGCTTTCCTCTGCCATCAGTGCGGATATGTTTTCACTAACGATAAGGAGTTGGCCACACACCGCAGAACCAAGCACGGCCTGGAGGCGGCGTTGCACACTTGCACGGAGTGTGGGGCTGAGTTCATGAGCACCACGCAGTTTCTATACCATCGCCGGGAGCATAAGAACACAGCTGCGGGACATCCACCTGCTGCTGAAGCGAAAGGCAGACTCTACCCTTCTGCAGCTCCAGTTATTGTTGTGAAACCCAGAGACAACGTGAACCTCAGACAACCAGGTCAGACTGAGTGCACACAACACAATGCCAAAGAGACCTAACTAAGTAGGATATCCGTACATGCTCTGTTGTTTGGGTGTTTTACTGATAATGTAACTCCATGTTTCTGATTCTGTGCTACACAGAAACTGTATTAAAATAGACCTAAATACATTAAGTAACTCAGAAGAGAACTTTTGCGCAATTGAGAAATTGTAGAGAACAATACTTAAAGGTTTGGAACAGCATAAAGGACAGAATTTTTATTTTTGGGTAAACAGCCTTTTATACTTATTCAGAACATAAAGATATTTTTGAAAAACTTTGATGTACAATCCATTTTAGTTGCAATCAATTTTCATCGTAAGGAAAAAAACACTGAGACATTTCTCAATTTCGGTCTTTATTGTATGTATTATTTTATGTTCCACCAAAGAATAAAAGTTATACAGGTTTAGAACAACTATCCTTTTTGGTAGAACTTTTAAAATTACTGATTAATTATGTTTTGAAAGTACCAAATGTATTATTTAAATCTGAGGTTTTCAGTGTGGGATCTGGGAGCCATGTAACATTTTTTTACAGGAACAATTTTTACTAAATTAAAATTTTTATTCTGCTTCATAGTGACTGATCAGAAACCATGATAATAATTATAACTATTTTATTCTATTGTACAAACTCTGATTTAATAATAGAAAATAAGAAATAAAGCAGTTGCTTAAAAAAGAAAAGGAAATAGACTAATAGGAAAAGAACATTTTTTTTTTTTTTTGCAGTGTAGCCAACTTTATGTATCTGGACATTTCTGATTCACAGCTTGCAAGAACATGTTAAATGTATGATGTCATGATGAAGTCTCCTGCTCACAAAGGCTACATTTATCTGATCAAAATCCAATGAAAACCATAATGTTCTGAAATATTATCATAATTTAAAATTATAGTTTCTATTTTAACATATTAGAAAATGTCATTTATTCCTGTGATGGCAAAGCTGAATTTTCAGCATCATTACTCCAGTCTTCAGTGTCACATGATCCTTCAGAAATCATTCTAATATGCTGATTTAGTGCTCAAGAAACATTGCCAGGATACTTTGATGAAGTTCCAAAGAACAGCTTTTATTTGGAATAAAAACTTTTGTAGCCAAATAAATGTCTCTACGGTCACTTCCATGCTGATTAAAAGTTTTCTTTTGTTTAATGTATACATTTAATATATATATGTAGACATTACAACACCATTTTTTGAAAGGTAGTGTACATGAAGATGGGAGATATATCTTATTAGTTTGTGAAATGAATACCTGCTAAATACTGCTAATCTCAGGTATCTGACAGTGGCAGGTTGTGATATGGTGCATTACTTAATCAGTATTTCATAACGTTCATAATGTTTAAGCCTGAAATGTATCAAATTAATTAGAAATTACATGGACAGTCTCTTCTGTTTACATTCCCCATTAACAGTGTTTCTGTCAACAGCAACAGCAGCAGCAGCAGCAGCTGCAGACGGTGCCATTGAGGCCCCCGCCAAGCTGAGCCGCGACTGGTCCCGCACCGCCCTGCCCCACGAGTGCCCACACTGCGGGCAGGGCTTTACACGCCGCAGCCGCCTGCGTGAGCACGTGTTCCAGCACACTGGCGAGAAACTCTTCAACTGCAAAATTTGCAAAAAGAGCTTCCCATCTCCGGCCAACCTACTGCGTCACAACCTGACTCACGGAGGATCTCGCATATTCAACTGCCCCCTCTGTGAGAAGCGCTTCTTCCAGCCGACGTCACTCAAACGCCACATGCTGATTCACCAGGGGGGACCCCAGGAACGCAGGGTCAGAGGCAAAGGGAAAGGCAGGGGACAGTCAAGTGATGGGCGTCTACACATCTGCCCAGAGTGCCCTGCCAGCTTCAAGTTTGAGTCCCAGCTGAGGAGTCACAGGTCTGTGCATGTTTTACCCAAAAGTCAAATTTTTTATTTGCTCACCTTCATGCATTTCTTCTGCAAAACAAAAGAATATATGTTTAAGAAATAACTATTTTTCTCTGTACAATGAAAGTGAATGGGGTCCAAAACACTTTTCTTTTATGGACAGAAAAACAACACTTTCAGAATTTCTTTTTTTGTGTTCCACAGAAGAAAAGTCATACAGGTTTGGAATGACACGACTGTTTATTTTAAATATATTTTCATCCTCCTCCATAGCATGTTCCCAGAGGTGATTGATATTAAATCTGACTGTAAATAGAGATGGAAAGGTATAAGTAGTCAGCAAGAACTTAAATTGTCTGGCGCTGCTTACAAATACGATTTGGTTTTCAAATCCGATCTTTAGGACTGACTGTCCGCACTGTCATTTAGCAAGTGATGAAATCTGATCCTTTTGTTTAGACGGTGTAGTCAGTAACCGGTGCATCAACATGGTTTGCTGTAGTAATGATGTAAGCATCAGCACGATGCCAGACTTTCTCAAACAACAACTCAAACTAGCTGTCAGTGTGGGAAGGGAGGACGGAAAACTGCCTGTTCTCCTGTCTGTCATGACATCTCGCTGTGGTGCTGAACTACAAGGCGCGTGAACGGATGCATTTCGTGCATATACCGAAAAATGATGTATACAGTTGTAAACATGGAAAGGATTGTTTTTTTTTTTTTTGCAAAAAATTCTATTTTCCTGCCTTAAAAAAGTGTCTGATGCCACATTTATTTGAGTGGGAACTAAAGATGACACCGGACTAATCAGAGGATGTTTCTGTTGGTTAACAAGCTCTGTCCGTGCCCTTCCTTCTTATGATCCGTGACCCTACAGGTTTTTCTGTTCTGGAAACACTTGCCCTGTCAAAACATACAACGTCAGGAAGAGGTCTGATTAGTCTCTAAGAGAAGTGATCAATTAAACAAGTGCCTCTGACATTTCTCACTAATTCCCATGTGATGTATTTAGCAATGCCTTAATTTGGCAGCCAGTCAATATGAATCTTGCAGAAATCAGAACAGGAGCACTTAACAGTCACCATGGACATTCAGCATCTTGCTGTTGTGTTTGTAGTAAGTGGCTTTGCTTTTGCTGCTGGAAACAAGCTAAAAGAAAACTAGAGAATAGAGTGGCAGATGGCTGGGTCAGTAATTTTTTTTGTTGTTGTTTTTGAAAAAGTAATTCTTTTTCAGCAATAATGCATTAAACTGGTCAAATTTAGCAGTAAAGGCATTTATAATGTTTCAATAGATTTCTATTGAGTTTTTTTCTGAATTTATATTGTATAAATTACATATTTACACATTGACCTTTGTATATAATTTGAATTAAAATTCAAAAGAATTTCACATTTAAATTTTTGCATAGCTAAACACTTAGCTGCAGATGAAAAAAAAAAAAAAATTAAGAGTGGGGGACCTAGTATGCCCCTTTCACAAGATGTAATATAAGTCTCTGGTGTGCCCAGAATATGTCTGTGAAGTTTCTGCTAAAAATGACCATTGGATCATTTATTATAGCTTGTCAAATTTGCCCATATTTAGGTGTGAGCAAAAACATGTTGTTTTTGTGTGTCCCTTTAAATGCAAATGAGCTGCTGTTCCCGGCCCACTTTCCAGAAGAGGGCGGAGCTTTAACAGCTCATTCTTCGTTTGCTCAGCAACAACAAAGCTGGAGAATCTCATGCAGCCAAAATGATGATTGTAATGGTGTTCAGCCTTACATTGTTCAAATTGGAGTCGGGCACTGATTGAGAGACGCGGGAAGAACTTTTAGAATGGACGTTTCTGGATGGTTTCTAGATGCAAATCCAGTATTGAATTGACCCTTGTGCATGGCAACAACACTCTACTACAACAACTCTTCCTCTTCTCTAAAGCAGCCCAACATGGCCTCACCCCCTTGTTTGTGTGTTCTCGGGGGCAGGATTTATATCAATTTTAGGATTAGTAAGGTCTAACCTAACGACTAACCTAGGAAGAAGCTCATTGTAGTTCCTACCAGCCATTTGTTGTTCTTAAATAGCGAATTCTTTAAAAGAAAATGTCTCCCTTTGCACTGAACTTTGGGCTGACTCCTTTCCTTACGCGATTGCAGTTATTTCTTCTGTGTTTGGTGTCTTCAACATATTAACTACAATTGAATGCGCTGCTATCTACCTTGTAAGTTGAATTCTAAACGAGTTCAATAATCAGAATTGCAGAATGCCTTTTTATAATAAATTGTGTAAGATTATAATGCTTATCTAATTATTTTAAACTCTATTCACAGGGGCCTTCATTACTGAATTTCTCACAATGCTCTGTGGCACAGGAGTAAAACACATTAATGCTGCATTAGTACAGGGCTATTATCTCTGTAACATCAAAGTTTCTTGATTTTCCAGAGCACTGATACAGCTAATAACAGCAGAATGCAGATAAACTGTTCAGTTGTTTACAACTAATAAGCATATGTCAGTAATTTACTGAAATTGTGTTCTTAATTGAAATGTCAATAATTAAAAAAAAAAAAAAATTTTATATTTTTTACTGAGGGCACTGGTTAAAAATGACATGGCCATGGGACTGAGAAGTAAATATGAGCAGTAATTATTGATTTCAACAGTAATTACTAAGCACCCTGATGATTTGAATCCCATGTGAGCAGACTTTGAGACGTTATAGAGGTGGCCACTCTCCCGCACACCTCAGTTTAATGACAGCTCAAAGCTGAAGCTGCATTATTTTTCTGTGATGTTAATTATACCTTTATGCAAGTGTATGACTGTGTGCCTTATGAAATGTGGGTGAATTCAAACATTGCTTTTCTCACAGAGCTATTGTTTCTGGATTGGCTCCAGGGATTGCATGATGCATTCTTATTCACTCTCTCTCTCTCTCTGTTTTTCCCTTTTCTAGACTCCTACACACCAGCCATCCCTTCCCTTGCAATGTGTGCGGGGAGGCATTTATACGACGCAAAGAGCTGGACCTCCACTCTCTCATCCACCAAGGTCAGCCTACAGGAAACAATTACACATTCAGCCTTTTGTCCCTACGAGCTCTCATTCACACACTATTTCTTACATTCATGCGTTAGGATTAGGGCTGTCATTTGATTAAAAATGTAATAAAATTAGTTAAACAATATACTGATTAATTAAATTAAGCGCATATCAATATTTGCTGAGAAAAGGCTCCAAACAAAGATATTTCAAAGGCATAAATTGTGGAAAGCAAATGCTGAAAGTTGAATCGACATTACAAAAAGCTTTAGAAGTCTTTGTATTGTCTATCTATAAAATGAATAATTGTATTATCATTTTTATTATATATATATATATATATATATATATATATATATATATATATATAAAATATTATATATGATAATGATTGTGTATATAATATTATAAAGTGTCATTTATTTTGTAAATATCTATCTCTATATCTGTCGGTCTATTACATTTTAGTGTGTTTATACTCCGATGTGTGTGTGAAATTTAATTAAGTGCATTGTTTTAAATTGTTTAATTTTTAATTAAAGCATTAGAATGATTAAAACAGTAATGTAATTAATCATTTTATATACAGGCAAGATGTAGGCTTCTAAAGCTACTTTTTGTAATGGTTATTCAATATGTATTATATATTAATTGCAGTAAATGAGCATGGACATCCCTAATGCACTCACAAACTCATTTTATTAAGTAGTCCAATCAGTTTTCTCCATTCTCCACAGCTCTGACTGGGTTAATGTTTGTGTATCTGACCACACACACACCAACTCTCTGATAGACATGTCAAATGAATGAGCTTTCATTGATTTCTATCCCAGTAAATAGATGGGGTCAGAGGTCACATTGATCAGTATGGGTTGTGTGTGTATTGATAAGATCAGCTGCTGATCACTATCACCTCTGATCAGAGCCTCTTACAAGTATCTGTCCGCTGCCGCAGCTGTTCCTCTCTTCAGCTGAGCAAAGGGAGAGAAAGAATCAGGACAGATTTTTTTTTGTTTTTTTTATATAGGTGTAAACAAGGGAGTGCAGGGTTGCTTAGTAGAAGCTTTTAAAAGCCTGTAAAGGTCAGTGAAGCTGAGTCACTGCCTGACAGTTTGAATGCCCTGCATCTAAACATCACATCACATGTGACCCCCATAAAGTGCTGTGTTATTTCTGCATATGTGCTGTGCATTCTGTGAAATGTCTGTTCATCAGAAGCCCTCCGTCTGATTGGTACTGTGTAAAATAGAGGGATCTTTTTTTGTGCTCATGTTTGTGCTGCATTCTTTGTCTCCGGCCCTCTTTTCAGATAAGGAACAAACAATACGTGTTTGTTTTTCCTCATTTGATAAGAATCCAGAGATGTACTTTTGTTTTAGTGTGTGTAAGGGAACGTGTGCATAAACATAAGTATCTCTCATGTCCAAGATACATCAGAAGCCAAGGACTAGAGGATCTGTGTACCTCTCCATTTCTCTTATTGTAGATAAGCACTTTATGATGCATTAAATATGAGTGGGGTAAGTTGGCCACTTTTAACTTAAGTTGTCCTTCAGTCAAGGAGAAATGTGAGAGAAGTAAAACTACCACAGAAATGGACTATAACATATGGGCTTAGAAAATTGTGCCAATGAACCTTTTTTCCCCTAAGAATTAAATTTTCCAACATTAGTGGGTAACATCATGTGTCATGTAAAGGGGTAAGTTGAATGTCAATGATTCATATTTCAATAGTATTTGTTAGATGAGCCACTGGCACAACCTGAAGCATCTTTTCCCCACAGCTAACATTTTGGGTAAAATAGTTTATTTAATAATCCTAACTTTTTTAATGGCTTAATACATTGCCACTTCATCAAGATGTATATGTTTTTAGACGGGTAAATTTGCTTTTATATAAAATACATTTTTACCTGCATGTAGAAAATGCAAAACAAGCTTAGTCCATTAAAGAGTTAGTTCACCCAAAAATAAAATTTCTGTAATTAATTGCTCACCTTCATGTCGTTCCACATTCATAACACCCAAATTAAGATATTTTTGATTAAATCCGAGAGGTTCCTGATCCATAAGTGAAAGCAACGTAATTACCACATTCAGGGTCCAGAAAAGTAGTAAAGACCTCGTTAAAATTGTCCACTTGGCACAGTAGCCAGTAGCTAGCTGGACGAAAATGCCAAGATGCACATGAAATCTTAAAATGCAGGTAAAGTGTATTTTATATCAATTGATTCAGATAATTTGTTTTATCTATTAAGAAGACATGCACATAAAATACAATGGAAACGGATTTACTGAATAAATTCCTTGATGTGGAGTCACTTCAAGGAAAACAAAACACTTTTTTCAACAGATTATATGATTGGTCCGCTGGTTAGTCCAGTTTTACAATCTCACTGCACAGCATTTCAAATGTTGTTTTAGTTATTCTGAAATGCCTGAGCCAATGTCTGTCATCAAAATGTTTTTGGTATAATTACCTCCCAGAATTGTCTCACAGGATTGTGTTCCCACACATCAGGCATCCGCCTCCAAACGAAAAATAACATGACATGTTTTTCATCTGTGCTCTCTGAGGTGAAAATAGTTTGTTAGAAAAAAGAGTTACAGTGACTTCCCCGACTGCTGCAACTACAATTTATTATTGACAGTTTCCCAGGAAGACATGATTTTGTTTTCTTGAACAGGTGATATGGAAATGGTGCTTCACTTGCAAATGTTTTATGCAAAATTCCAATTTTTCGTACAAGTTAAATTCACAACTTCGGATGGAAACGAAGCTATTGACGCATCTTGCCCCACTCTCAAACCCCTGTGATCGCTTTGTCTTTGTTTGTAGATAAAGAACCAAAGACGTGTCCTAACTGCGGCTCTCAGTTCCTGAATCAGACAGTGCTGGACACACACCTGCAGCGCTGCACGGGGGAGGAGACGGGCCGCCGCAGATATAAAGGTCAGGGAAGAGGCAAGGTGGGAGGTCAACTGGAGTGCGATATGTGCGGACATCGCTGTGTGACTCAGGATGGTCTCGACCTGCATCGCCTCTCCCACACGGGTCAGACACCCCTGCGGTGCCCGCTGACCCCCTGCAGACGACGCTTCGCCTCCAGTGCTGCTTTAGGGGAGCACCTCGTGGCCCACTGCTGTGGAGCATTAGGCAAAAGAAACGCCCCGCGTCGCTTCACCTGCGAGTTCTGCGGGAAGGAGTTTGCCTATGCGTCCACCTTCACTGTTCACATGAGAACGCACACCAACGAAAGACCCTTTGAGGTACGTTTCTATCAGGAAAGAGAGAACCTGAATGGCTCAAATATGTGCTGGTTCCAGCGTTCATGTTTATTTCCATCTTTTGTTTAGTTTTTGTCATGAAAAAAGTCCTTTAATTTAAATGTCATTCATTGGTTTCAGTCCATTTTAATATTATTCATATATATATTACCGATCAAGTACATAGCATTAGTAATTTTTTTCTTTTTTTTGAAAGAAATGAATACTTTATTCAGAAAGGTTGGATTTATTTGATCAAAAGTGAGAGTAAAGATATTTATAATGTTACAAAATATTTCAATTTCAAACAAAAATTTTTATTTATAAAAGAACACTGAAAAAAATGTATCCCAGTTTTCTCAAAAATATTAAGCAGCTCAACTATTTTCAACATCAATAAGAAGAAATGTTTCAGCATATTAGAATGATTTGTGAAGGATCATGTGACACTGAAGACTTGAGTAATGATGCTGTAAATTCAGCTTTGCTTCAGTTTTTAAATTTTAAATTAATTTTAAGTTTTCTTTGATTATAATATTTCACAATTTTACTGTTTTTATTGTATTTGTGATCAAGTATATGTAGCCTTGGTAAGCATAAGAGACTTATTAGAAGGAAATATTCAAACATTTTTAGAATTTTAAACATCAGTAAACAATCAGTATGAGCACAAAAAAAACCCTAAAATTTAAATGAAAACCTAAATGTATTTTAAGCTTATTTATTTGCTTTTATACTTATTTATTTTAGAGACATTTCCATGTTGCAAACTTAGTTGTAGTTATCATAACATTGTTACGGCATACATTTTTACTTATCATAATTTTGTGAATATTAATTTTGCCAGATCTTAATAATAATAAAAATAATATATTCAAATATTTTTCATCTTGGTTACATCATAATTGCCGAAATCAGAAAATCTTTCATCAACAATTATTTTCAAACTTTTTTTACATCTGTTTCAGTGCACTCATTGTGGGAAGCGTTTCCGACAGCTTCCGCACCTGCAGGATCACGAGCGTATTCATAGCGGTGAGCGGCCGTTCACATGCTGGGTGTGTGGTAAAAGCTTCAGCGTAGCAGCGAGGCTAACGGAGCACGCCCGTGTGCACAGCGGCGAACGGCCATACGTCTGCCCTCGGTGTCCAACCGCCTTCCGCTCACGACCCAACCTTGACAAACACATGCGTCTGCACGCCAACGACCCTGTGGATCCTTCTGCACAGCTTGATGATGATGCAGCAGTACAGACCATCCTCTTGGTACAGGAGTCCGCCTCATCTTCACCATCCTCCTCCTCGTCCGCCATGCCTGTGATCCAGGAGGGCATGTTGGTGGCAGAGGAAGGCAGCTCCTCTGTGGTCTTCCTGCACCCTAACCTTAGCATGCCCACCATCACTGTACCCTCTATAAATGTTCCCAACATCTCTGTAGTGGCAGGTCAGGATGTGCCTCACACTATTGAGGTTATTTTAGAGGAGACTGTGTAAACATGATGAGGGGGGTATGAACCTAACCTTTTCCTTTTTTCTTTTTTTTTTTTTGGAAAGGCAGATTCAGCAATAGATAAAACAATAGGTATGAACTTAACAAAATACAATTTGTATGTGTGGATTTGCGAGAGACGCCTCTTTGGCCTGGATATATTTTGCCTTTGTGATATAGACATAAAACGATTCAGCATCTTTACCCTGGAGAAAACAAAATCACAAAGGCCTTTGTAATTAAATTTGTCACTGTAATTACACTTTGATTTTATCTTTTCATTTGAATATTTTATTTGCCTTTAATACAGAAAATGGACCATAATTTGTGGTGTTAAATTTTAATAAAAAGCTTGAGCTTCTTGAGGTCTGTTAATGTTTCATTTAAAGAGATTTTTTACTCGTGCAAACTGGAATACAGTCGCTGAGAAAGTACAAGTGTTCTTGTCAGCTTACTGATGACTGCACATGAAGCTTTGGCCAGTCAGGAAAAAATAATTTTTGCTGAGCATTTTGAATGAATTGAAGATGCCATGTAAGAATTTTTTAATCATTTCGTTTTATTATACACCAAGATTGTTATTGATTCTTGCTCCACAAACATTCCTCATCCAGAATTAAAGAGGCCATTACCTTAAAAAACTGCATGTTTTGAGTTACAAACTAAAGCACAAGTATTTGATTATAATTTTAACTGCAGTGTTATTTGATTTAATTCTAAAGTTAATATAATAGCAACTACTTCATTACACACGAGTAATTAAATATATATTTAAATGCACAACATACAAGTTTCAGTAGAAATTGCATTAAAGTATATTTGGTAACACTTTACAATAAGGTTCATTATTAAACATTAGTTAATGTATTATCTAACATGAACTAACCATGAGCAATACATTTGTTACTGTATTTACTAATCTTCGTTAATGTTAGTTAATGAAAATACAGTTCATTGTTTGTTCATGTTAGTTCAGTGCATTAACTAATGTTAACAAGATTTTAACAATGTGTTAGTACATGTTGAAATTAACATTAACAAAGATTAATAAATGCTGTATAAGTGCAGTTCATTATTAGGTCATGTTAACTAATGAACCTTATTGTAAAGTGTTTCCGTATATTTTAGTTTGCCAAAAATGATTGTCTGTACATTTGGCAGCACACTTCAACCACATTTCAAAAACAATAGAATTAATTATGAAATCACAAATTAGTGCTTCTTAAGATGGACCTGCTAAATGCATGTAATGCAAATTTAAACTATAATACATTTTCATTTAATTGTAAATAACATTAAGTGTATGAAAACATTACATTTTGTTCACTCTTTTTTCACAAGGGCTTTAAGGTGCCATATAAACAATTTTTATACAACGGTATGCAAAAAAAAACCTACTGCTTGAGGAGATTTAAAATATCAGGATCCTGCTATCACTGAAATAACTGTCCTGAAATATCGCGCTCATTGCTTAAACGCGATTGACTAGTTACAGAGAAGGTTCTTGAGAAACTTTCCGTCTGTCAAACGTTTTGCGCGTTCACGGCTGGCAGTCCATAAATGGTTAGTCGGACGTTGAGCGCGTCATTAAAGAACTTGAAGCGGCTTTCCTGAGGTTTGAGTTAGGGGAATGTTTGGGACTTCGTCGGTCCTGCACATCCTAACGTCTTGAATATAATCGTTAAACAAACATACCAAAAAAAAGAAAAAGAAACAAGACTAGTGTGAGTATCCCTAGAGCTTTTCGTCGTTCAAGGGAGCCGAGAGATTTAAAACGTCTGGCGTTTAGTGTTTTGCTTCTGCTTGTCAGGTAAAGATACCATGGATGGCGGAAGTTCTAGAAAGGCTTGTTTCACCTTTAAACATTTGCATTATGCATTTCAACTTAAATATAAACTCTAATAATATGTAGTAATAATAATAGCGATAGCGAGAATAAGTGATGTAGTTCACTATCCTAACTAGGCTATTTACGGTTGCTAAGCCACATAGAGATGGCGCACTGATATACAATGTGCGGTCCCAGGTGTGTGACTCCTCGGAAAAATGGTCAGATACCTGCAGGAAAGGGGCATGATTTGTCCAGCCTATTTGCCTCAGAGTAGTGTTCAGAACCAGGCCTATTTTCGTGCAGGCACAAATGGAATAACGTGGATAAAAAAAAAAAAAAAGTGTTTTGAATTTCTATTTTTCTTCTGACATTCACTAAACCAGCTCCCCTGAGTACAAACAAAATAAATGTTCCTGCAGTTTTAGATTTAAGTGATGACTGCAGTGAAACCAGCACTTTGGGCGCTTTAACTGCAAATCTCGTCATGAATTTTCACAAGTTGAATGAGGTTTGAGTTGAGCTCCATTACCTCAGCTCATTGAGAGATTGAGGCTAAGTAGAGCCATTACTGCAGCTCATAGCGTTTGCCTGCACTCGGTTCTTTGCTCCCTCAATTTACTCTGGGCCTGTTGAACTCCTCCCCCATACAGCTGCTGCATCATTATGATTAGTCCCATAAATGATAGACAGTGATATCAAAACAGCATTCCCCTTCCCTGCACTGAATTCCCAAATAACTATTTGATAGATATCTTCCCCAGCTCATTAATTTACAGACGTTGTCTAGCAATTACTGCGTGACCTTCATGTAAATGGGCAATTTGGCAATTTAAGATGCACCAGGAGTCTATTTTGCCATTGAACTGCTTTGGGGACAAATAAATAAGATAATCGATTTATACAAAATGCTTTTGATTGAATCTACCTTCTGTTAACAGAATACTTGATAACACAGTTGTTTTTGAACCATGCAGAATGGGCTATAATGGATGTTATCGAACTAATAGGAATATTCTAGGTTCAGTGCTAGTTAAGCTCAGCATTTGTGGCATGATGTTGATTACCACAAAAAATTACTGACTTGTGTTTTTTTTTCTAATAAAAAAAATATAAATTAAAAATTTTGTCCACTTAATGTGGAAGTGATTGGGGCCAATCAGGCCAAACATTAAAATACTCACTGTTTTAGCAATATAGCTTCAAGACCATGGGTTTGACCTTAACACCTGGCAACCTGACAAATGTGGGTGAAAATCAACCCATGGTGGGTAACATATATCACTCACTAGCCATTTGGCAGGTTATGATTCATAAACTGACAATAAAGTGTCCTTCAAGTAGCCTCCAACACATTAGAAAAACGAAGAGTAAAGAGGGTCGAGGACGAACGCTGGACGAGAATCACCATGTTTTTAAATTCGAATACATTGTTTTTAAAATTGCAAAAAAATTACAATGAAATAAATGCTGTTTTATTAGAGTCATTGAGAATTTTGTTTTGTTTATTTTATGCTCCTCATAATCAGATTTAATAATAAATATTAATATTTAAATCTAAGTCATTTTCTGGATTACAATCTGGGCTATTCCTAATGTTTTTGTTTTGGCTAAGAAGTTCTGAATTGGCTGGTAAATAAAACATTTTGTAGACAAATTGTCTAGTGAGTTAAAACATACATTTCAATCCCTGCTCAAGACTTGATATAAATGACGTTAACATGATATTGTATGAAAAAAAAAAAACTTTTTTGTGCAAAGTTAAGTTATGTAAAGTCCAATTTTACAACTTTTGTTGTCAAGACAACACCTAAAACTCGAAAAGGACTGTAGAAATGACAACTTTACAGCTGAAACTATACACAAGTTAGAATTAATATGTTTATTAAAATTATACACTTTATAATAATTCCATTTAAATCCTTCAAGACATGGCCATGTAACCTTTTACTTTTAAAGAAGATGAGTGAACAGTCTTAATTATTGTTTGTGGTAATCAACATTATGTCACAAATGCTGTTGATTGAGCTTAACCTGGACTGAACTTGGAATATTCCTTAATTTTTGCTGTCTAATTCACAGAAAATATACAATGTTTTACATAAGAAAATTGTAAGAATAATGCAGTGATGATCATGAACTGATCAAATATTATCAACAAAAAAACTGGAGAGAAACAAGCTGTGTAATTTGCTCGGTAAAAATCAAGCCTTCAGGAACAACGTCGTTTTGGTCGCCTTGATCCTTGTTTTTTTAATCTTGTAAATTCTATAAATATCTGCCCGTGAGTACAAGCCGTGAGGCTGCATATTCAGTGTTGAGCTGAAACCTGCTGACCTTACAATACACCAGTGAGTAAAGACTACGAGTGTCTGGTATAGATGGACCGCAAACGCCTGGCCCTCATTCCTCTACAGCACTTTTACTCGTTCAGTGAGCGACTTCAGTGCACTGAGGTTTGTTTTGTGTTTAAATGATAAAGATATTTGGACGAGGATGCATTTTTTTATGGTGTGTGTATATAAGTCCTCTCTCTCTCTGTCTGTCTCTTTGCTGAGGTAGCTGTACCTACTGTGACTTTGACAGAGTGTTCCCCCTTGTGTGTTGCCCCTCTGTGGATGTGTGTGTGCTATATCCGTACTGCAGTGTATGTATGTGATTCTGCCTGAGCTGCAGTATATATATATATATATAAATATATATATACATATATATATGTATTCATTAACAAAAGAGACACATGAGCTTGTTTGTATGTGGAAATGATGCTTTGGCCCTCATGGATTATTCTGACCCTTTGTCTTTGTGTGTTTGAGAGCGAGAGAGAGAGGGGCTAAACGTGATGAATGAGATGGGCGCATGCTAAGAGAGCTATCATATGCCGGCTTCGGCAGTGCTGGGAAATGCCACATTATGCTCATGTGTGTTTTTGAAATGGCTACATGTGTGCACAGCCTCCTGTTGAAAGGTTTGACATGCTTATCTGGTCTAGTCGGGTCTATTTCTCTCTTGCTCTCTTTCACACACGCTTTCTGTCTGCCGGTCCTTCTCGTTACACCGCTATACCATATCTCTCTCTCTCTCTCTCTCTCTCTCTCTCTCTCTCTCACACTCACTCACTCACTCCCCCTCTTTCCCCCCATTTATTGTAGAGGCTGTGTGACTGGAATACTGAGTAGCTAATCATTATTCCACCAGTGAGGCACAGTGCACAGGCTGAATGTCAATTCTCTCTCTCTTTCCTTTTCCCATTCCCTCCTTCTCCCTATCCCTCTTCCATTCCCTCATCCCTCTTCCAATTCACTCCATCATTCCTCTTCCATTTCCCTTTCCATCTCTGTCTTTCCTTCCCCTCCCATCCAGTCCCTCCTCTCTCTCTCTCTCTCTCTCTCTCTCTCTCTCAGCCTTGTACCCTTGGGTTTCTGCTTGTCTCTATAAGAATAACAAGGAAATCTTATGGAAATGAGGTCTGTATTCAAGGATTTACCACCGGTTACAGGTATAGAACACGAGGCTTTGAAACGCCGTCATCCCTGTGCAGATTTGCGTCTCATGTCTTATTGGAGAGTCTGTGTTCGGTTGCATCAAAAGGGGATTCTGCGCTGATGAGGCTGCAGAGCAGAGCAGAGGTGGAGAGACAGCTGTTGAATGCATATTTAGCCGTTTCAGGGAAAGAGAGAGAGAGGGAAAGGGCGGGATGAATCTCCAGTGTGTAGACAAACAGGGCTGCAGTGAGGGGGACTCCTGCTTAACAACAGGTGCACATGACAACCCTTAAAGAGATACAACACGCAAAAGATGTACAAGTGTATAGCTTGGGTCAGTATTGTCAGTTATGTGGTTGTGGAATCAGAATGTAAGCCAATTAAATTAATAAATTTGTTTTTCCATTTGTGTTAAATAAAATGAAACTTTTTTGTTTTTATAAGAATAAAGGTAAAATAAAATTAGAATGATATAATATATTATATAGGTTATTATAAAAATGTTAAAAACATATTATAAATATAATATTAAAATATAATCATTTTAAAAAAATATAAAATAAATATAATGTATTCATAATACATACTTGTCATTAATATAATTCATAGAAATAATATATACAAAAATATACAAATGTCTTTGTATATATGTAGGTATGTATGTATGAAATTAAAAATAATTGAAAATATCTAAAATTAAAAATGAAAAAAAATAAATATATTTTAATTAAGAATAATTCTTATTTTAATAAAGTATATGTTTTATGAGAGAAATCAATAGTTTTCAATTCATTTTAGAGAATGTATAACCTGTTGGGTGTCTCATAGTTAGTCAGCCAGCCTTTTCTGTACTATCAGTATCAGTATATGTAGTCTGAGTTGGCATTGTGACGTCTACTACCTGTGCTGCGTCAAGGCACGTCAAGTGTTTTATGTTTGTGACGGTTTTCTTCACTTATTTAAATACTTGTCTGAGAAGGTAGTGATCTCACTGATACTGGCTGATATTTGTCTTTGAAAAGGAGGAGGAGGAGAGAAAAAAGGATAAAAGGGCTGTAGGAAGGAGTAAGAGCTGATTGGATTGGAGGGAGAGCAGAGGAGGTATGGGGATACAATGAGCTGAGAGAGAGAGAGAGAGAGAGAGAGAGAGAGAGAGAGAGCGCATATGAGGAAGGGAGGGGAGTCAGAGTGAATGCAGCTTGCACTGCTGTGCTTTGGAATTACAGCTATGAACATTGTCAGGGACTTGAAAAAGAAAGGAAAGCAAAGGAGAAAAGGACAGAGGGTGGAAGAGAAACATTGCAGAGCCTCTTGATGCTCGACGCTGAAGAGAGTGTGTGAGAAGACAGAAGGAAAAGAGGAGGCGCACCGAAGGAGCTTCACACGATCCTCTCATCTTCAGTTCCTGAGCAGATCGGCCTGTTGTCCCCCATCACTGGGGTCGTCATTGGAACAGTGTCTCACCGTGGGTATCTGTGTGTGTGTTTGTGTCAGATCACAGCTTATTCCATTATGACTGTATTATTCACAGCTCAAGCTCAACTATGGTGTTGTGGTGCCTTGCTTTTGAAACACTGAGGGAAAGAGTATGTCATGCCATTGACTGACTGACTGACTGTGTGTGTGTGTGTGTGTGTGTGTGTGTTGCCGGCGTGTGATTGGTATTCTGTAGACAGTGTGCAGTCCTCCAAACAGGCTCTGCTCAGAATGGCTCCACAGAGCAGGGATTGTGTTAACCTGAGGAGGACCACTCTCACACAGGGGTGAGTTTTCAACAGCCTCTCATGCTCTCTCTAGCCCTCTGGTTTTTCTCTAGATCTGTCTGAAGTCCTCTCTTTTTGCTTCATCTCCCTGTCATAGATGTCCTCTGGCATCACACTTGATGAATTTATCATTTGCTGTTTCATTAAATCTCAGTGCACCGTTCAGATTTTCTCCCCTCTTCCCCAGTTTCCTGATCTCCCTGTTTTTTATTCTTCTTCCATCCTCTAGTCTGAGTCAGAGAGAGCTGGCTGTCTTCTTCTGTTGGCACATTTTGAGGAAATTTGGTAGTATTGGTTGCCCCTCTTCTCTTCTCTATCCTGATTCTTTCCTCATTCGTACCCTGGAAATAATCATTTTCTTAACCAGTATTTTGCCTAGATTTCCAGAAAACAACCTTAAAACAAGATGTGTTTGTTTCATTTAAGATCATTTAAAATATATATATATATTTTTTTCGATAATACAGCCTGTTTTCAGAGAAAATATCTTGAAATAGATTTCTTTACCTCATTGACAGTTTTTATAATTTTAACTTCAATTTATTTGGTAGATTTATGCTTAAAACAACAAGAAATAAATGCCTAAAAAAAACTATTTTAAACATAAATCGTAAAATTAGTATGTTCTTAATTTTTATTTCAGTATGCATTTAAAAATTCTTAAAACAAGTTCAATTTTATTTAAAATAATTTTTTGAGATAACAGAGGCTTATTATTTTCAGAGAATCTTGAATTAAGTACTTAAAATTAAGTAATTAATTTTTCTTACCTCATTGTTTTTCTTTTAAGCATAAACCTCATTAAATTGTCATTTAATATTAAAATAAAAAATATATTTTGTTTTTTGTTTTTCTAGTTTTGTTTATGCTTGCAACATGGGATTGATGAGGCAAGAAATATAAATTTAATTCAAGAAATGTTTTTTCTCAAGTCAACTTAGCTGGTTAAGGATGATCAGATTCTTAAAACAAGACCAAAAAACTGATTAAGAAGAAACTGTTTCTTGTGCAGTCATTTCCATACTTAGTTTATATTCAGGGTGAAGGCAGAAATCTTTCCTGTTGCACACATTGGCACTGCTGCTGTTTGTGTGTGTGTGTTTGTGTGTCTCTCTGTTATATCTGTGTGGTGGACACTGTTGCTCACTGTTAACTGCCAGATCCAGCTCACTCACATGTAGCTCTTTTTCACATTTTTTGCACTTCTGTGTGTGTGTGAAGAGAACATGGCAGCTCTTGACTGGTGCCTCAGATGTGGATTTCTCACATTACATCGATCCAGATTTTCTACCCTTTTGTCTCTGTGTCTTCCAACCTGATACACACACACACACACCAGATCTCACCTTCTCACTCTCACACAAGTGACAGTGTGCTAACATGCTAAATGCTCCCATGGGATCATGTGTGTGTGGATGGTTGTGTATTGATCAGTAGCATTTTAGAGAGCTTTAAAAGGTCACAGTTCAGGCCTGCTCATATTTTATTGTCCATCTTCCCCTGGATCTCACCCCCTTCTAGCCTTATTAACCGTTTTACAGGGTGTGTGAGTCAGCGGACCTTCAGCCCTTTGCTTATAGGTTTGTGAGTATGAAGAATGACTTGTCTGTGTTGGTAGAAGGAGTGAGAGAGCAGGGGGGCTGAGGGGATGGATGGTCCAAGCAATAGGAGGAATGGATGGAAATGGAGAAGAAAAGAGGCAGATTTGAGTAAGTCGCTCCTGAGAGTGACATGTGTGATAAGCAAGAGTGACACCAGTGTCAGGACTGTAACCCCTCACAGTGATCTCCTCTCACTTCGCTTCGCTCTTTCTGCCTCTTCACATGATTTAACTAAGGCGTGCTCCTGGCTTAATCTAAGCCTTGTCTGTGAAACCAGGCCATAGAGTCTTAATGTGCGCTCGCTCACTTTAGTGAAATTTTATGGTTTACTGTTGTTTGGTGAGTTTTCACGAGCAAAATCCAATTAATTCAATAGGAATCCACAAGAACTGGAATTTTGCGTGAGGTCGAAAGGTTTCCCCGTGCTGATTTCATCAAGTTGGTCACCTGGATTTGTCATATTGACCATAGAACAGAAATCTGCTTGGTGTGTAGTTGACTTCTGTGTGTGACATGTGCTTCGTACTACATCACCACACTCTTGACAATAGACAATGAATGGACTTTTTTGGCTGCAAAATTTCACCAATGTTATCACACCTTAAAGACTCTATGGCCTGGTTTCACAGACGAGGCTTAGATCAAGCCAGGACTAGGTCTTTGTTAAATTAGGACATTTAAGTAGTTTTTATAAACGTGCCTTTGGAAAAAAAAGAAGAAGAAAACATTGCTTTTCTGCATCCTGAGACAAAATAATGGCACTGATGTATTTTAAGATATGTCAGTGCAAGTTGCTTTCTGTTAAGACACCTCGAACATGCAATTTAGTCTTAGACTAGAGCTAGGCTTAACCCTTGTCTGTGAAACCGTGCGTTTAATATTTTGGTTCTGATCAGCTATAGCACATATTTCTCGACAAACATTGGGAAATCATTCAGTTGAATGAAAACAGGTTACACGGTATAGGGGATTGAAACAATCAAGCCCCTATTTGCAAATGTGAGAAATAAAATAAAAATTGTGAGTGACTTAAATTTTTTAAATTAAATACAATTTTACTATTGAAAACCTTTGAAAAGGGGTCCTTGCAAAATGCAAATACTTGGGTAAAGTTATTTGGTGTAACAACTCCTCTTTATCTAAAAATAACATGGCAGCATGCTTTGGGAAGACCACTCACTTTGAGGTAAAGTAAATGTTAATATCTTTTAGACGTATAGGACAAGATTTATTAAACGGCAAATTAGCGTGAGGGCAAAATTCTAAAAAAAAGCACAGATGGAAGTGGAAAGTTCTACTTCTACTGATTTAAATGAAAGAATATAGACGCAGTCGGATCATTTCCATAATGACCAACGCAATCGACAAAACTCCTACAAATACATATGCATCAAGGTTGAAAAATAACTCTGTCCACACCTTTTCAGCACTAATCTTTCACTGTGTGTCTTCAGTAAATCCTGACAGTAGTTTTTTAATGCCCAAAGAGTGTTAGTGCTGGTACATGCTGTTAATAAATTTGGCCCATAAACTGTTAAAAAAAATGTAAATGTAAAAAATATGTTTATTGTGAAGAAAAAATTTGAAATCACATTATTTAACTCCTACCCCCGGTTTCATAGACAAGGCTTAAGCTAGTCCTAGACTAAAATGCATATTTTAACTGTTTTAACTGAAAGCAACTTGTACTAACATATCTTAAAATATGTCAGTGCAATTGTTTTTTCCTCAAGATGTACACAAGTAATTTTTTTTCTAGGGTAGGTTTATAAAAGCTACTTAAATACCCTAAATTAACTAAGGCCTAATACTGGCTTAGTCTAAACCCTGTCTGTGAAACTTGCCCCTAATGTTTAGGAAAATATCAGTTTTTTCCTGCTCTTTAAGGGTTAAAGCTGTAATTGGTTTCTGAGGGCGTGCTGCTCAAATATAAATTTTGCTGCAAGAGCTGCATTACTGACCTCCCCATTAGTTATTCTCTTATTCTGTCTCTACCCTTCTCTCACTGTCCCTCTGTCTGTCTCTTCCTCTTTGTCTCTACACCTCTCTCTGACCTCTCCTGTCCTTATTTTTCTCTAACTGAGCACATCTTTTTAATGCAGTCCTTTTTTAACGTCTCATTCTCACTCTGCCACCATCCATGTCGCTTCCTCTCCCTTCTCTCATCACTCTTTTTTCCTCTCCCCCTCCTCCCCTTCATATCAGTCCAGCTGATGAGAGAGGCACCCTCATAATCAAAGCATGACATGGAGAATTGTATGGAAATAAGAGTCTGGATAGAACAGCTCCACGCCTGGGATCCACCTTTAATTACCTGCTCCTTTCATATTTATAGAACAGTCCGTCTCACAAGAGAGTTTGGCGCTCTGATGAGGATGTGACATGACCACTTGCAATTATTCAGTCACGGAATCCATGACCAGGTCCGCTCAAATCTGCTACAAATCTTTAGTCTGTTGCATTGTTTATTATTAACACATTTTATTATTAGTCTTAGTGGAATTTATTTCGGAATTTATTTTATACAACAGCAAATGATTGGATTAGGAAAAGTGAGTTAGATGCTAGAATGTAGTAAGTAGTTATTTAGCTATTGATTAACAAATCTGATTGATAGACTGTGTGACCAACAGCAAAGTGATGTCAACAGCAAAGGAAAGATTTTCTTTTTTTATTTTTTATAATTAAAGATTTAAAAGTTATTACTTATTAAAGACTATTTCTTTGTTTTGGAATAATGAGCAGGAACATGCGTTAAGGAAGAAAATATGGTTATGACTATCTATCCTTGACTATCTAGTTAGACTTTGTTAGTAGCAGCTACTGTCAGTTCAGTCATGATACAGTACTTCACTAGTTTTATTGTGAGATAATGAGACTGTGTTTTGATTGGATATTGATTGCAGTGTAATGGTCTTGTCACGTATGAGCACATCCATTCAATAACATTACATGAATTATATTGACACTGGTATAAACTGTAATATAAATGCGTGGTGTAGCTGAATTACTATTGTGACTAATGTGAGCCAGTAAGTACTATAATGAAATTGTGGTTTTAATTCATAAAAATCTGTATGGTATTTCAAAACTCCCTCATAGTAGTCATATCAGTATTGAAGGCTGCCGTCTGTACTACAGCGTAATGAATAATTGATCATGAATATTTCTCGCTGTTTTTCCTCAGGTCTTAAGCAACGCAAGGCCACAAGACTCTGATGAGCTGATGAGGAAATTCTCAGCGTGGCGACAGATGTGACGCCCCTCCTCTCCCTGGTGTCAGCCTCGGCTCTGTTTGCTTCCACGGACCTCGGAGCAGCCATAACTCGAACTGTCTCTGTCCTAGAGGTGCCATTCGGAGGAGAGAGGGAGTGTCCGTGTGCCAAAGCTCATTCCTGAACTCCTGAAGGGAGGAGCCGTGGGAATTGGAGGGATAGCTGGATTGATGAGGGTGCGGGAGAACAGAGCGTGAGCCGCTCTCCAAATCTCCACCCGAGTGCTAGGCTCCTTAATCATTTCATCCTTTCAGACACTTGAGCTCAACTTATTCTAGAGGATTTTCGCTCTCAGACTTCATATCTTTCACTATATGTTTTTAATCTATTCTAGTTTCTTTGCTCAAGTCAATGCTCCCTTCATCAAATGTGGCAGGTGGGCCCGAGGAACGATTCGCTGTGAAACTAAAAGCAATAACGTGTAAGGTAGAGTGATGCGGCACAGCAAAGCAGGGTAAAAGTGCTGACTGGTCTTGGAACATTTGAGTTAAAGTGTTTATGTTCGTGTATTTGAGACTCAGAAGGCCTGAGCAGCAATGGATGAGGGTTTGTGCAGAGAGCTGACAGGAAGAGGCAGCTAGACGTCGGAGGAGAACTGAAGCCGCTATGTGTGCGCAGGAGAGTGCGTTGGTGTGCGAATATGCGTGCGAGAGCGTGTGATTGTCTCTTGGAGTGCAGAATTCTGAGAATTGACCATTATTGCCACTCCCTCCTATTTTTGTGTTGGAGCTGGCAGGGTCAACATTAACAGCGTGAGAGAGAGAGACGGATATAGCAAAAAATAAATAAATAAATAACAGTGACACTTCAGTTTTTTGTCATCATATTTTTGATGCCCATTGGGGCATGTTCCTTTTCCTCTGAGTGCTGAAAAAAAAAAAACTACTTTTGTCCCATCGAAATGGATTATTATAAGAATCACAGCCTGTGAAGGGCTCTCAGATGGATCATTTCTAGCTGGAATACCTTCTCCTTTGAGACTCTCCACACCACTCCATTTCTGTGACTTTCAACCTGTCATCCTAGAAGACGTGCTGCGATTCCCCAGAGGACTGCGTTCACTTGTTACCACGGCAATCCATGGCACCCTGTTCCTGACAAGGTCTGCTTCATTCTGTGAGTATTTTTATTCTTGCTGTGTGAGTGTGTGCATGAGTGAGCATTTGGAATGAATCTGTAACAGTTGTTTAGGCTTAAAAGGCTTTAAGCTTGTTTGTTTTGCCCGGTCATGTAACATGGTATGCTTGAAGTGATTTTACATGTGTTTTTGCTTTGCAGACAATATGAGCCTTTTATTGTTGTGACACCCACCTTAGTCTGTCACTGCCCATTAGATAAAGTTCCATGCATTTGTTTTGTTTCCTATTGTGTAACCTTCTTTGTGTGAGGATTGGGACGATCCAACTCCCTCCATCACCTGAAACCGAATAGGGATGTGCCCTTAAACAGTCCAGTGAACTATGAATAACATCACCACACACTCCCACCATATACACTTCCTACAGTGCTCTGCGGGCCTGAATATCCTCTTCTGAGTAAATGGAGTACATTTATGGGTTTTTGTAGGCAGGCATGTAATTGGCCAATTTGAGCTTCTCGTTCATATTTGGGATCCAGATTGTAATGTGAGAAAAGGGTTGCAGAATCTGAATTAGTAGAACAATTCCTACCAAAACTAAACCGTCTCTAATTTACTCATCCTCATGTTGTTCCAAACTCATTTGTTGTTAGTAGAAAAAAACTAAAAGAAGTGTTATTTGTTAATTGATGAAGTTTAGTGTGTCGTTACTGAATATAATGCACCAATTTGAGAATGTGTCATTTGTGGCATTTCAGATTTACTCTACTGTTCAGAAATTTGGGGTCAGTAAGATTTTTTTAAAAAAATTTTTTAAAGAAACAAATATTTTAAGTTGACCAAGGGTGGATTTATTTGATGAAAATACAGTAATATTGTGAAATATAATATTACAATTAAAAATAATGTTTTCTATTTTAATATATTTTAAAGTGAGAGTGGACCTTGAGGTGGACCTCATCCAAAGTTATACTGCACAATACGATTATACTGGACGATTGCTCACATGTCTATGGCTCACTTTTTTGATGCTTTTATTGTGCTTATGCATTATTATCTTTGATGCCTGAAACTTCATTCCCCATTCACTGCAATTGAGTAGAAAAGAGCGACCAGTACATTATTAAAAATATTTTGAGAAGCGTGAACAGGATATTCTTCCACAAAAAAACATCATATATGTTTCTTGGTGAGTAAATAATGACAGAACCTTTGTTTTTGTGTGAACTATCCCTTCAACATTATGTTTGAAACTGAAAACTAGAGGCATTATGTAATCTCCTCTCTGTGTGACTGTTCTCCACAGGTTTAGCAAATCCTTTTTGACATAATGGATGTGTCTCTGCTCTAATAGAATAGCATGCTTTTTGTCCTGCTGTCTTACTCCTGCTTATTGAGAGCAAAGACCGCTTTTGACCAAACTCTATTTAACTTCCCTTGAAAGCTGATGTCCATCTTTGGTTGCTGGTGCACAAATGTACATGTGTTCTGGCTTTTTGGATTTTTTAATGCTTAAAGCAACACTATATAGTTTTTTGACCTAAAAATAATGTCTCTAAAATTATTATTTTAGTGGTAGAACAACTCCTAACCGGACAAATTCTACTGTTGCTGCTACCTGAGCAGCCTCTTAGCGGCGATAACCATACTCGGCAAGTTTCGTGTTCGGGTTGGTACACACAGCACTGCCCGTCCCCTGCCAGCGGAAGAGTGCAACCTGCTTTATGGCATACATCACATATTTTACTTGTAGCCTGGGTGGATTTAGCCAACAGGTAACTATAAGACAAAACGATCTAATATGCAAGTCTTATTGTCATAAACTTATGACAATGTCCGATGTATAGGCTATTATGGATATTATGGCTACATGATTGTGCGGACAACATTTTATTCTACTATTCAAATCACACCCTTTGCAAACATTGCTACATACGAACTATGCGGGCAAAAAAAAAAAAAAAACAAGGCTATCGTTCTTTTTGTCATTGTACTTTTCAATTCTGGAGTAACAATAAATAAAACTATGTAATGATATTTGTAGAACGTAGTGTAACACTGGCTACTTATCCTGTGGTTTCTGCATTAAAGGTTCTGCATTCGCTGGTTTCGTCAAGTAGTGCTCGTTGCAGACTTCTCTGGAGCTCAAGGGTGGAGCTTAACCTGTTTAATGGGTGGAGAGATAGGATTATAGGTAGGGTTAGGGTGTGGTTGGGGAATACAGCTCCACCCATCATGCCCGTAGTAGGTCAAGAGAGGGAGGAGCTGGAGCATATAAACATTGACCAGTGAACATAAGCAGAAGCTCAACCTAACCTGAATAACACACAAGAACAAACCTCACTGGTTACGAACCTCATTAATTAATCAAATCATTAATTTGGGGGTGAACTAACCCTTTAATTGACATTACTGTCACCTATCCAGAGTCTGAATGCACAAGGCAGCTGCTGCTTTGACATCAACCCGTACTGTTGCCATATCAGTGGACTATTGTTACCTCTTTCTGGTCTACAAGTATTGGGAGAGGCACTGGTGTCCAAAAGCATTACGAGAGTTTACACTGCACTAAAATGGAACTTTCAGCAATAAACCTCCGCAGATTTGTTAACAGTAGGAAACAGCTCTGTAATATCTTCTTTCATCTCCAGTAATAAACTGCCAATTGTTATTAGTTAGGTCACATTACTTCACACAGTCACACTATTATAAGATACTACAGGAAGATAATGCTGGTCTTATCAGCTTCTGTGCAGATTGAAAAGATGAATGGAAATGATATTGTAGTCTACTTCAAATAAACAACAAAGCGGGATTTCACTAATATGAGACCCCGTCTGAGCTGATACTCGTCTATGTAATTGTACCAAAAAGAAAGTGTCAGATTCTGTGAGAAAATCCCTCAATATAAGCCAGATTTATTTCTACTTGTTTGGAGAACCACCTGGAAAGTAATATTCAGTGAAACTGGAAAGGCCAAGTGAGGAAATAAAACTGTGATTGTTGCACAGGAGAACATGAGGAGGGTTCGACAGCGAGGATGAAAAAGCGGCTTTATTGTAATGTCAGAGAGATTCCTAGCAGAGCTGTATCTGGCAGCAGTGAAGAGAGGATCACTGGAGTTTAGTGTAGTTTGTTCTTCAAGCTCCTAAAGGTTAGTTTGTGTTCTGTAATGTTCAGAATCTCACACAGTTCACGAACACCCCTCCATGACCCCCCCCCCCCCCAAAGAAAAAATTTGACAGTTGCTGAGTGCAATATTGTGCAGCGAATGGAAAGAATGAAATGACCTCACCTAAAAGTCGACATCACAAATATGACATCAGTTCCAGTTCAGTGGTCCACTGGCAGCAGGATCAATTGTATTGATCTGAAATAAGAGCTTGTCAGGTGTATTTGTGCGTGCGTGTTTGGGTCCATGTGTGAAAGAGATTAAAAAAACTCCTGGCTCAGTGATTTTTAAGGACACCGGGGAATGCGTTTTAATGTCCTTCTTATATCCCAGTGTGTTCCTGAGTTGATAATCTGCCGTGCTGCATGTGAGTATGCAAAATGTGATAAATGGTGTGGCTTACAAATGGCATATTTACTAGTTCCTAGTGCATTGTTGTGCTGTACTGAGGCACAATGTGCTGAGTAAAGCATAAAACAAATTCCTGGTTTGATTGATGAGAATACCAAGAATAACACTTGAAATATATAAAGGGAAAAATGCAGACGGATGATGCACAAAATAAAAATAGTTTATAAATGACACGGTTTCAAACCAACAATAGACTCAAAATCAAAAACAATGCTTCTATTATATTCCAGAATGTCCATAAGAGTGTTTGAATGACATTTTCGATTGTCTCAAGAAATGTAGACCTGTGATTCATGAGTGAAATGTCCAAGAATCTCTCTGTGTGTTCGTGCGATTAGCTACCGGCGCTCACTGTATTTTTCACAGCTCTTACTTTGTTCAAGCATTGGTAGACATTTATTGAGTTCCAACAAGTGATCGGTTTCTGAGAGCAGTTTGATCTGATTCAGAAAGCGCAATAAAACCTCAAGCTCTGCCGAGTCATGTGCACGAAAGCTTTCATTACAAACCATTTCCTTCAACACTCAGGATCATTTGGCTTTTAATATTTAAGTCTAAGTATGTCTCAATCAGAAGTCAAGGGTGTACTTTAAATAAAAGAAAAGGAAACATGCTTGGTTCCACGTGCTGTCTTGGAGAGATTTAAAATATATTGCTGATTTGTGAGACAAAATTTGACCAACCTTTTCTGAAATAGATTTTTGGATGGGAAAAAGAAAATGACTGCAGATGTTATTTCGGACCTTTTTGAAGCTTTCTTCATGACCGTAATGATATACCTCCTCAAGAAAATTTAATGTTGAAGAAAGAAAAAAAACCTTCTGAGTTATTGTAATGCTTTTGAAGTGCTTTTGCTTTAGAGAAAATACATTGGTCACCCTCTGCTTTTCATTTCCATCTCTTTTTTTCTGTTTCATTCGTTTAGAACTGGGCCAATCAGGTGGTGTCGCAATTAAAATCAATCTTCCATTAAGGACAAGTGGCTGTGCCTGTCTGCAGCTCTTACCTGTAGGCCCTCATTTCAGCTCTACTCTGAAAAAGATCCATCTTTATTAGTCCTTCATACTGCAAAATCAATGGCAGCGCTCTTTCATAAGAGAACAGAGCGCGGGTGAGCGTGGGTTCTCACATCTCTGCAGTTTTAGGCCTCACCAATCTCACCCTAAAGACAAGCCACTCAGAGGGAGACTATAGAAGGTGCTGGAAATCGCTTGAAAAGCAAATGTAATGTAGGGTATAGTAGTGGAGCATACACTGAAGCTCTTAGGATTAAGGAAGTATGAAGCTATTTTCCAAAACTTTCAGATACTCTTCTAATGCAAAGATTGTTTCGAAGTATGTAATCTATAATACCTCTATTTGGTCAAAGGATCAATGACATTCGTGTTGTCTGGATCTTTTTTTTTTTTTTTTTTCTCCAATACATTAAAAATGCAATTTATATACAATCACTGGATAACACCTCTCTGATGACGAGCATGTTTTAACTTTCTTAAATTAATTAATTAATTAATTAATTAATTAAAATTCATTTTGTTATATTTTTTGTGGTGAATATTTAGGGTAACTATGCTAATATTATAATAATAAAATAATAAAAATTCTCATCAAATGATTGAAATTGTTGAAAAGAATAAAATATTTCTGATAATCTGATTCTTGTTAATTAAATGGCAAGGTTGTAAAATGTAATCTGGTGTGGCCAAAAAATGTAATGGCGTAACATGACATTTATAGAGTCATAAAATTTTAACTTTGTAACTTCATAACCATGAATACATCGAGAACATTAAAAAAAAAAGTGCCATATGTGTTTTAAACATGATTTATATATATGTTTGCACTCTTTTCTTTGTCATAAACATTCTTATTTCACCTTACATTCTAAGTCTGCATCGCATGTATCCTTAGTGGAGAAGGCAATCACGTTTAAGATTAAGATGATTACATAGAAAGGAGCTGCCTATGTGGGGAAACACAGTAGGTTTTGGAACAGAGCTTATAACTTCAACAGTGGGATATAATGGCTAAATCACAAGCCGACTTTCTTAGTTGGACAATGGTTGCTCACCTAGCTTCCATTTTTGACCCAAAGCAATCTGTCTCATTGATTAACCATCAAGAAGCCTAAGACCTCACAGATAGAACAAACTCAACTTCCCAGCACAGTTTTTCTCTCTGGAAATTAAATACTTTCACAATTTTGGGTGTCAGAGGGAGCCTGTAATTTTACCCATCCACTTGAGTTGTAGCTGATCTTGATATTGCCTGTGCATGTGACGGCTTTCACCTGGCACTTGATTTAAGGCTCTATGATAAACAATGAAAAGCTAATGTAACTGTCTTGGCAGGTGGTTTTGGGCCTGGTAGGGGCAGTAATTTACAGGTTCTGTGAATATAGTCTTATGGAGCTTCTGACTGGACAGTCCTTTGAAGTGCCTTGCATTGGCGTCTAATGAATAAACATGAGCTGTGTTTGCTTTCAAGTAAAGCAGCGGGAGAAATGGGCACATGCTCTGATGTGTTTGCAGGAATATGTTACAGAATATCATGTCCACAGGTCACAGTTTGCCTCCATTAAAGGAGTAGTTCACCTCAAAACAAAAAATGATTTTCTCACCCTCAAGTCATTCCAAACCCTTAAGACATTCTCATGAGAGAGGAGTAATGGACAATTCATAAATAAATCTAGAGTCAGATCTTTTGAATGAATCATTTGATTCAGTTCAGAAGACTGGTCTCAATGATTTGTATACAAATCAGACTTATTTGGATCTTAAGGTCTCTGAATTAAAGGCATACTCCACTCAGAAATGAAAATTCTCTAATCATTTACTCACCCTCATGCCGATGTTTGTATACAGATGTTTGTGACTTTCTGTATTCAGATGAACTCAAAAGTTTTTAGAAAAATAATCAATCTCTGTGAGTCCATATAATGCCAGTGCAAAGTTGACGCTTCAAAAACTATACAAAGTGAACACGATGGGTGTCCATACGAACTCAGTTGATGAATCAATGTCTTCTAAAGCGTAACGATAGGTGAGTGTAAGAAAAATACACATAAGATATAAAATAAATTGGCCAAATATCATATGTGGGTTTATGAGAGCGTTGTGAAGCACTACTTCAGCACGTTTTGAAGTGTGACGTTGGTTGTGAAGTGATGGTTTATAGTTTAAAAAGTTTAAAATATAATTTTTCTTATACACACCTATCGTTTTATGTATTGTATTGAATATTAGAATTTTTCTTTTCTTATCCTTTTAATGATCTGTTGGCAGAGGTTAATATAATGGGCTTTCGTACCGAATAGTTCTAGGAACTCAGAACTAGCCACTTGGAAGTTCCCGGGAACTAATTTCTCCCCTGCGCCATGTTCCATGTTGTTGCATTCGCACTGGGAATAGGAGCTCTGAAGCAGCCGACAGCGGCGCTTTTAAGCGCGGCATTTACAAACGCTAAAAATCGGTGGATGGAGGATGCCGATCAGAGCTGTTTGTTGTGTGTTGTGGGTTCTGTGATAATGGAGATGGAATGTAATCGCATAATTTACGCGACTGAAAGAGCAAAAAGTGGGGCTAAGAGGCTAAATCTGCTATGACAACTTTCAGTATTACATATCACCGAGGTGGAGAAAAGAACACAACCCTGCAGACAGCAAGTTATCGCTGTTTTCCATGTTCGTGAAGTAAATATGTTTACACAGCTTAAAAATGGCAGTGTTTGACATGCGTTTTACCAATCAACATACACTCGCGTCACTGATAGTTCCTAGAGAGCTGTTTAGACCCTTCCCTGAAGTAGGATCTAATTTAATTCCACCCAAAGGAGTTCATAGAACTAAAATCATCCCTAGTTCCTGCAGTGCGAACATGGCAAAATCCAGGCACTTCAGCTAAAGGTTCTAGGAACTATGAAAAGGTTCCTCTGGTGCGAAAACCCCTTAAAATCTATTTAAAAAGTTGTGTGGACAACTTTAATGATGGTGTTTCTAAAGCATGTTCTTTTATGTATGATTCTTTTTTGATTTTTGACAGCTCCACTTCCCATTTATTGTAACTGCATGGAAAAGACAGATCAGCACATTATTCATGATTTTATCATACAGTAACTATTGAACAGTGACCAGGATATTCTTCAAATTAATTTTTTCTTCCATAAAAGAATGTCATGTTTTTTGACATGAGGGTGCGTAAATGATGACAGAATGATAATTTTGGGTGAACTATCCTATTAATGTCATTCTTCCCCAGAGTGCGAGGAATTCTTCACACGTGGCACAGTTTTTCTCAAGTAAATGTCACTGTATTCGAACAGCTTTTATAGAGCCTACAGCCTCATTGCAAGGTCAGGGTATGCTGTCTTCTGATGAAGTCTCCTTGAAATGATATGAGCTCATGTGTTGTTCCTTCCGGTGTCTGACCGCAGTGTTTTTACAATGACGTTAATCCATTTCACACTGCTTTTTCATTTTCTTTGTCTCACTTTAAAGTACAGTCAACACTCCACTGACAATCCTTTAACAGTTATGTCATCTTCCAGCATTGTTTATAAGCTTTAAAAAAAAAAAAAAATCAAATAAATAATGTGCATGTGTCTAGCTGTCCATCAAATTACTCAAGCAGTTAAACGGTCTGGGCGTCTGTCACAAACACTTGAGTCGACTCATCCTGAACACCATGTTCTGATGGTTTTCCCCTCAGGTTAATAAGCAGGTTGTGGTTTTCACGGTATGCTGTTGTTTGATTGCAAACAGCTGGGCGCATTGTGATCGCACAGGGACCTCAGTCATCGATTGACATTTGCCAAACCGTGAGGGCCAGACAGCTGTCACGGCAAAATACGGACACAACCACAGGGCTCGACAATCCGTGTTAAGTGGTGCAAATGTGTGAGGTGAAGACGTCTCTCCGCCGGTCTGCTCTTTAATTAGCCTGCCCCATCAGCATGTGCCCATGCTGAATTATTTATCCTTGTGAGGCATTAGCACGCAAGGTGGATTCATTTTAATGACACACAGAGGCCTGCGACTACATCCGGAAGCGTAGCACGGCTATCCTCCTCTTAGTTTTCCTTTTTCCTATAATTTTCCATCTCTTATTCTCCTGCTTTACACACATCAAAGTTCTATTTCAGATGTATAAGTTGAATCCGTGTGAGGCTGGATGTATCCGTGCTGAATACTACAAAGAGAATATGGCGTTTTGACAGATTTAGCTGTAGAAGGGCTCGTTTTGATGGGTTAACGTTCTAGTCTCTGTAAAGCTGGTGTAGACGGTAAAGACTTAACACAGACATCTTAATTTTGGATCTGGTGTTGGAGAAGATACTTTGAAACTGTAGCTTGCCAAGCTACTCATATGTTAAATTAGTGAAACTATAGTCATGCTACTTAGCAATACTATAAGCTACGAAAGTTTTTTTGTATTTTTGTCTCATTTCCGCAGTGTTTAAAAACAAAAAGTGTTAACCTGCTGGGGGAAAGGCAATATTGGCTGATCAAAATCCACAATTTTGAGTGCAAACAAATCGATAAATGCATGTTCAACTGTCCTGCCATTGTATTGTTGTGGTTTTCATCGTGAAACGAGCGGGGATGGAACGGCTGTACAGAACATTTCAACACCCATCAGATTATATAAGGAAAGGTGTTTTTAAAAAGTTCAGATTGAGGCAGGCCAAATGTAATATTTCCAATGATCTCTCCACATCATTAATTTGCAGCCTACACTTGTCTGTTGTCCTCCCAACCTGTTCGCTTGCAAACTGCGTGAGAGAGATATGCAGCTGCGTGAGTGATATAGTTTTGTGTTAAGAGCTTTTTCAGTAATTTAACAAACAAACAAAAAAGGTAGGTGACTAGTAACTACTCTTAGGCCAGGTTTCATAAACAGGGCTTAGATTAAGCTAGGATTAGGCCTTCAAATTGGACATTTAAGAAGCTTTTCTAAGCATGCCTAGAAAAAAAACATTACTGATGTGCTTCTTGAGACAAAACAATGGCACTGGCTTATTTTAAGATATGTCTTTCAGTTAAAACAGCTCAAACATGCATTTTAAGCCGCGGTCACACTAGACTTTGACTGTGCGAAATTTCATCGGATGCTGATAAGCCGTCACCATATAATATATTAGTAATACATTCAAAATGTAAAAAATTTACAATCTACTCGACTTTACTGCAAAAATATAATTTTTTTAATTCAGCCAAGAGGTCATGCCATGTCGAATCGATCTTCTACTGGTGGTCGCACATCTTGTGATGAGTTCAAGGATTAGGGTTAAGGGTTAGGGTTAAGGGTTAGGGTTAGTTAGGGTTAGGGCTAGGGTTGGGTTAGGGTTATGGTTAGGGTTAGTTAGGGTTAGGGTTAGGGTTAGAGTTAGGGTTAGGGCACAAGCTTGCATTTCGGGTCTGACGCATTCGCATGCGTTTGAATGCAAGTCCAGCTCCCAGCCTTGTGCAAGTTTTATAAATTGGTGCATATTTCCAGCAAATCAACACACAACATCACAAATATTATAGAATTATTTGAGAAAAGTCACCACAAATTTTGTGCCTCAAAAAATTTTCATTTCATTTTCATCATTTAGCAGAGGTTTTTATCCAAAGCGACTTACAAGGGGAGCAATTAGGGGTTAGGTGCCTTGCTCAAGGGCAAGAAAGAGAGTGCTGTTCATTCACAATCCCCACTTTCAATTCCTGCCGGCGTGGGTATTGAACCGGCAACCTTCAGATTACAAGCCCGACTCCCTCACCACTATGCCACAACTACCTAATAAAATAAAAATAAATAATTAAAAAGTCCAGCAAAAACATGGACTGTTTAAAATATGGTGACTAAATAAAAATGAATAACTGGATTGAAACTACTTACAACTGTAAATTACTAACCCTACTAACTACTAACCCAACTAACCCTAACCCTAACCCTAAAAAAATCACATGATATAATTAATTCTTATTTGGTACAATTAGGTTTTATTCAACTAATATTGTCAGCTATATTTTGTTATAAAAACAAAATGCTGTGCAAATCTGTGATTAGTTTCTTTGATCCATTCACAAGAACTGTAAGAATGAATCAATTTGACTTGAATTAATAAAAAGCTGTGTGCTTTAAACACTGATATAAAAACTTTTAGCATTTTGTCATGCTATTTCACAAATTTTTGGTAGCTTTGCACCGAAAAAGCTACAGTATTTTAACTACTGTCACACTACTGTAAATTGTAGTTAGTACTGTAGATCTTTCAGGGTTTTCAGTCTCTTTATGAAGATGCAGTCCTGCACTAATACTGCACATCTATCTGTAATATAAGCACTGATTACAAACTCTTCCCTCACTACCTCTTCATGCTCTAATTTAAATCTTCAGCTCTACTGTTTCTTCCCCTCCAGCATTTTCTCTCTTCTCTCACTCATTTCCCCTCATCACATGCCTCAGCTACCATTGTTATCTTTATCTGTCTTCCTTTCCTTCACCTTCCAAACATCCCTGCACGCACTCACACATTATATCTGTTTTATTCTGCTGAGAATCAGATCTTTTCTTTCAGTAAATTCAGGAGGGAAAACTTAGTGCTTTCTAAACTAAATAATTCAGTTCAAGCATGAACTTGAATATTTGAAGGGAAATATAAATGTTTTCTTTTGTATTGTCTGACTGTCATGTCATTTTGTGATGTCTGGAGTTTATTCATGTGGAGTTCATCCCAAAATAATTGTCACCACTGACATGTGGTAAATGTTAAGTCTCTCTCTCTCTCACTGTGTGTGTGTGCATTTCAAAATATCGCTTGTTTACCATTGAAAGTGACAAATATTCAGGTTTACCATTGAAAGTGTCTAATGTTTTTTTTTTATATATTTTTTTTTTTAAATAAAGTGTGTAAATAATCAAACACACACACACACACACAAAAAATTATTAATTTATTATTAGTAATAATTATATAGTATCTTCAGTATATGGTTAACATACTGATAGAAAAATATATAATTTTGACAGGTAAATATGACAATGTCTTTGAACACACCACAGCTCATCCGAAATAGTTAGAGTTAGAGCTATAGAGAGTATGTATTGATGCCACTTTCCTTGCGGAAAACGGCCCCTCATCTGGACTGAGTGGCAAAAGAGCCTGCTGCGTGATTACATTTAATTGGGAAAACTGAAAATACATGACTAAAACAAAGATTAAACTAAAGGTTGGAATTGATAGTGTTCCTGCTACAATTTACAAAAGATCCAGTTATCCATGGAAATTGACATGCAGCCAGGAATCTTGTTCCCAAACATTTACAGTGGGGCAAAAAGTATTTAGTCAGCCACCAAATGTGCAAATTCTCCAACTTAAAAAAATGAGAGAGGCCTGTAATTTTCATCACAGGTGCACTTCAACTATGAGAGACAGAATGAGAAAAAAAAATCCATAAAATCACATTGTGAGTATTTGGTCACCTACAAAAAAGCAAGATTTCTGGCTCTCACAGACCTGTAACTTCTTCTTTAAGAGGCTCCTCTGTCCTCCACTCGTTACCTGTATTAATGACACCTGTTTGAACTCGTTATCAGTATAAAAGACACCTGTCCACAACCTCAAACAGTCATACTCCAAACTCCACTATGGCCAAGACCAAAGAGCTGTCAAAGGACACCACAAACAAAATTGTAGACCTGCACCAGGCTGGGAAGACTGAATCTGCAATAGGTAAGTAGCTTGGTGTGAAGAAATCAACTGTGGGAGTAATTATTAGAAAATGGAAGACATATAAGACCACTGATAATCTCACTCGATCTGAGGCTCCACGCAAGATCTCACCCCGTGGGGTCAAAATGATCACAAGAACGGTGAGCAAAAATTCCAGAACCACACGGGGGGACCTAGTGAATGACCTGCAGAGAGCTGGGACCAAAGTAACAAAGGCTACCATCAGTAACACACTACACCACCAGGGACTCAAATCCTGCAGTGCCAGACATGTCCCCCTGCTTAAGCCAGTACATGTCTGGGCCCGTCTGAAGTTTGCTGGAGAGCATTTGGATGATCCACAAGAGGATTTGGAGAATGTCATATGGTCAGATGAAACCAAAATAGGTAAAAACTCAACTTGTCGTGTTTGGAAGAATGCTGAGTTGCATCCAAACAACACCATACCTACTGTGAAGCATGGGGGTGGAAACCTCATGCTTTGGGGCAGTTTTTCTGCAAAGGGACCAGGACGACTGATGCGTGTAAAGGAAAGAATGATTTTGAGTAAAAACCTCCTTCGCTCCTTCCTTTGCATTGAAGCTGAAACGTGGCTGGGTCTTTCAGCATGACAATGATCCCAAACACACCGCCCGGGCAACGAAGGAGTGGCTTCGTAAGAAGCACTTCAAGGTCCTGGAGTAGCCTAGCCAGTCTCCAGATCTCAACCCCATAGAAAATCTTTGGAGGGAGTTGTAAATCTGTGTTACCTAGCGACAGCCCCAAAACATCACTGCTCTAGAGGAGATCTGCATGGAGGAATGGGCCAAACTACCAGCAACAGTGTGTAAAAAAACTTTTGGAGACTTACAGGAAACGTTTGACCTCTGTCATTGCCAACGAAGGGTATATAACAAAGTATTGAGATGAACTTTTGTTATTGACCAAATGCTTATTTTCCTCCATAATTTGCAAATAAATTCTTTAAAAATCAGA